>JAWWEQ010040483.1:0-18456 GCA_035583055.1 Torymus tubicola | reverse complement strand
CATATTATAGTGTAGATAAGGCAACATATAAAGGCGTAGACCAGGCAGATGACAATATACATCTGAATTTTCCCATAAAAACATTGTATAATATAAGAGAAGGATTACTTACAAAGATTAAAAAGATTTATCATTTTATATATATTTTTTTGAATAATAATTTATAAGAGTAATAAACCCCTTACATTTACAACTGAGGGTTGGCGAGCGGAGCAAGCAGGGGGGTACCCCCCCTAGTATTATATATATATTTATATATATATTTTTCCATGGCAACCGAGAGGGCTAAAATTTTAAATTTGCCCAAACCTGGTTGAAGGGCTGCAATGGAAAGTACCGAAGTGATAAGGGCTGCAGTGGGAAGTACCGTAGTGGAAAGGGCTGCAATCGGAAGTACCATAGTGAAAAGGGCTGCAATAGAAAGTATCGTAGTGGAAAGGGCTGCAATCGGAAGTACCGTAGTGAAAAGGGCTGCCGTGGGAAGTACCGTAGTGGAAAGAGATGCAATAGGATGTACCGTAGTAGAAAGGTCTGTAATAGGAAGTACCGTAGTGAAAAGGGATGCAATGAGAAGTACTAAAGTGCAAAAGGCTGCAGTGGGAAGTACCATAGTGAAAAGGGATGCAATAGAAAGTATCGTAGTGGAAAGGGCTGCAATGGGAAGTACCGAAGTGGAAAGGGCTGCAGTGGGAAGTACCGAAGTGAAAAGGGCTGCAGTGGGAGGTACCGTAATGAAAAGGGCTGCAATCGAAAGTACCGTAGTGGAGAGAGCTGTTAAGCACCTTTGTGATATTTGCATACAATGAATATTCTTTTTTTAATCGATACATTAATTAATTCACATCTAATACTTCGTGGTAGAACAGGTAATAATTGTCTAAATTCTCCACCTACAATTGCAATTTTACCATCAAATAATAAATCATTATTCAAAACATCTTTTATAATTCTATCCATAATTTCATGTGCATGACGTGGAGCCGTTGAAGCTTCGTCCCAAATAAAAACATCTGTTTGCTTTAGAAATTATCCTTCCTTTGATTGCACAGCAATGTTTGATGAAGGATACAATAACTGTCATCTCCTTTGGTAACATCGTGGCGGCAATTCCAGTAAAAGCCATACAGTAAACTTTTTTATTTTGACTTTTTAATAAATGGCATAATGTCGTATAAACAAATGTTTTCACAGAACCACCGGGACCATCAATATAAAAGCACCTACTACCGACAGAATGAAAAATATTTGACACTCTTAAAATCACATCGACGATTTGTTTCTGCTCATAATTAAACATGTTTTATTGCCTATTACCTATAGCTGCTCTACTGTGATCATTATGTAATGTCAGAAAATCTTCTGATAATGCTCCTTTGAAATTTTCCCACAGATCTTCTGGATGTACAGGTTTACAATGTATCAGAATAGGAACATTGAGCTAAACTACTTGGCATCATCTAACTAACAGCTTCTTGCATAGGACGATTCCATTCATCATCATCTTCTAAAAGACCGAACACTAAGCAGGTTTCTGAAAATTTCTGATACTGAACACCATTTACCGTCATCAAAACACTAAAACTCGTTGCTCCCTTACGCTGTAATAAAAGTAATCGGTATCGAAATAACGCTATTTTACTTGGACTTACTGAATACATATGCCCAATACAATTGAAGTGAGATTTTCGTTTAGACCATCTAAAAATTTTATAGCCATTTTCATTATGTTGTTTGTAAACATTGTTGGAATTTCTGAATAAGTATATTGTCTTGTAGCAGGATCACTTCTATTTAATTCAAAATAAGCCAATAATGTGCTTCATCGATTTAATGCAGCTGCTACACCTACTTCATCATTTATATCATCAATAATTATCGATTGTTGTTCAGATAAATGAACAGATAAACGAACATCACCAAAATACATTTTCTTTTACAATAAGTGTTAATAAACGTTCTTTCTTCAAATGAAAAACTCTTGCACATATATCAGGAGGAACAGAAGCTTTTTGACCAAGAAAAAGATTATCACGAATTTCGTGCCCATTGGGATTGCATCTCATCGTTATGAACAAATCAGGTTTTCCTTTACTGCGAACTATAGCCATAACATCTAGATAAGTTTGCATTATATATCTAGGAAAACCGACGAAAGTAGATGGTAAAATTATCATTTTTCCTACTTGACAATTCATATAATTTGCACTATTATTTAAATGATCAACTAAACCATGATACGATTCAATACGAAGCCGTTTTTGATTATTACGAACATATTTAGTCAGATCCCTTTCTACTTTAACATAACTATCTATAATCCGCTGTTGAAATAATCTGCGACCAAATAAAAATGCACTAAATACGTCAGGTCTAATACTTATTCTGTGTCTAATACAAGAACATGTTGTTACTCGACGACCTTGTTGATATTGTTCGTCATTGCCATCATTTATTTCTACATTTCTATTATTATTATTATTTTTTTTTCATTATATTCTTATGCCAACCTAATGATCTAGGCGAATAAAAAAGTAGATAAACTATAAGTTCAACCATTCAGTCCATAGCACTTGTTGAATGTCATATTTGTGAATTTTTATTTCGTATCGTAACGTATGACTAGGAAATGTCGCGATTTGCTGTACTAACGAAAACAGCAGCAACTTCATTTAGTCTTCATAAATTGTATCTGTTACGATCATACCCTGATTTCAAACTAAATAATAATTGTAATTCAGGCTCCGTTTTGTTCCCTGCTAAATCACGGTGACAATCAATTTCTTCTTTCATCATTGCGTAAGAATTCGCGAAAATATTATGTTGTATTATAGTTTGTTCTAATTCGTAAATAATCTCTCTATCTGATCCCAAATTTGCTATCATTCTATAATTTACTGCTTCCTGAGGATTTACAATAAAAAGCTTACCCTATTTCCGACTATCATTCCCGGACGGGTACAAAGCCTCATTTATTTGGTAATATATTTGTCCTTAAATTTTAAAACAATATGGCGCTCTCCCTACTGTAGGAAAATCAACTAAAATAGCATTAAACGTTGCAAATGAAAACGTACTATTATGATTCCGAATACGTTAAAAAAACTCTTTACTTTTTAAGTGATTATTTTCAAAATAAGAACGCAAATTATTTAGAAAATTTTTAATGTTTTCTAATTCTACAGACCCGTTGCCGCAACAGTCATTGAATTTATTACCTTTATTATAGACCTTCTCACCTACAAAATGTTTTGCACTGCAATATCTACATAAAATATTCATTTCTCCCAAATAATTTTCATTGATATTATTACTTATTTGTAAACTATTATTCCTACTCAATCTTTGTAATCTTTGATTTTGTGCATTTCTTTCAAATCTACGAAGATGGAATTCACCTTCCTCATCATCACACTCACTTTCACGATAACGTATTCTTCATCGTATAACACTTTCTGGTCCTAATTATGGGGCCTATCTTCAAGATCTAATTTTTCCTCGACTGTTCGTCTAGAACTTCCCGTTCATTCTCTCAGTCTTCTCATTATTTCAGCTACTTCATTACGCTGTCTTTCTCTAATAATCGCTTCCTCATCCGATATTCGTCTAACTGTTAGCCTACCCCGAACTGATCCCCGAACTGATCAATCATTATTTGACAAATGATTTATACGATTCTCAATCTTCTCCAGATATAAATGTAAGAAAACTATTAGTTCAGAAATGCAAACGTTGAATTGTAATAATATTTAAGCTAAAATGAAAATATTTTTAAGTAAAAGGAAAATTCAATAGTTAATAGAATGTTTAATAATAGTAAGGTTCTATATGAATAATAGTTAAGTTTCAATAAGTGTAGTAAGGCTCCAAGAGAACCCAGTACTAAAAAAAATGTTTAATCATAGTAATATTTCGATATAAAAGATATTAAGGTTTCAATAGGAATAGTAAAGTTTCGATATAAATAAATAATAGTTAAGTATCAATTGAAATAGTAAGGTATTGATATAAATTATAGCAAAGTTACAATAACAATGGTAAACCTCCAATAGATGCAGTAAATATCAATAGTAGTAGTGTGAGTAGAAGCAAAAGTCCAAAAGTATAAGCAATTTTTAAAAATAAGTAATCTAAAGTAGGGGCAACTGTACCGTAGTAATTAACTATAAATATTCACTGATATAATTTAATTTTGAATCATAAAAGTAAATCTTTGTTAGTAATCGTAAATGTTCAATAGTAGAGATATACATATCAACTGTATATGAATTGATATATACTTTGTTGATTTGAAATATATTATTATTATTTTTTTTTTTTAATAATAATATATTTCAAATCAACGAAGTATATATCAATTCATATACAGTTGATATGTGATATGATTATTATTATTATTATTATTATTATTATTATTATTATTATTATTATTATTATTATTATTATTATTATTATTATTATTTTTTATTTTTTTTCCCGACTCCACCCCACCCATAGCCAGAGCCAGAGCCAACTTATCTCTGGAACGGTCATGCTCCGACGGAGCGAAACGTCTGCTCTTCCGACCTTATATAGACCACGCATACTTCCCATCACTTTCATCATTTCATTTCTATGGCAAGTATATCTATGTCGTTTTAGCGTAAGAGAAGAGCGTTGCACACCGATTTTCTTATAGGGATATTTCCAAATCTTCAGAAGTTATTCTTAAATTGTGAAATTTTGAGTTTTGTCATGAAAAAGGCAATTTTCATGATTTATTTTACTAAAAAACTTGAATATTTTGGTATAGCACATTATACGGAAAAAAGTTTACAAATATGGTGAAGAATTATTATGATTTTTTTTTTAATGGATTGTTAAAACTTTTGACAGTTGGCGTTGACAGTATACCATTGAAAGTTGACATCTCTGGTTTGCCCCGATTTAAAATTTTGAAAAAATTTGTAAATTTCATTTTTATTATTATCTTTTGAATTCATTTGGTTTCAAAGTGGGATGCCCAGACTGAAACATCTGACAGATGATTGAAGTTCTGGAAAAAGTCAAAAAAACATAAATAACTGTTATGAGTTAGGAGAGGCTGAGGGTTCCGGAACACCAATTTTCTTGAAACTCACAAAGGTTGTAGTGCGTAGTGCATATTTTTTCTATGATTTGCTGTTTTTTGCTATTTGTGCTACAAGCAAAGTCTATTTGATACCTATATAAATAAAATGCACATTAAAGATGTTAAATATTTAAAATCAAGCGTAAAAATTAGTTATGTAAAATTTCATTACCTAAATATATATCATTTCTGTGATATTCACATTAATTTCTTTAGTTTGCGTCAAACAAAATATAAATGCCATATATCACAGAAATGATATATATTTAGGTAATGAAATTTTACATAACTAATTTTTACACTTGATTTTAAATATTTAACATCTTTAATGTGCATTTTATTTATATAAGTATCAAATAGACTTTGCTTGTAGCACAAATAGCAACAAACAGCAAATCGTAGAAAAAATATGCACATGAAACATTTTTAAAAATTGAAGTAGCACTAACTTTCTTCTGGAGAGACATTAGGATCTATAACTATACAGAGGTTTATGGTGTGATATTTCCTACAACCTCTGTGAGTTTCAAAAAAATTGGTGTTCCGGAACCCTCAGCCTCTCCTAGCTCATAACAGTTATTTATTTTTTTTTTACTTTTTCCTGAACTTCAATCATCTGTCAGATGTCTGGGCATCCCACTCTGAAACCAAATAAATTCAAAAGATATTAATAAAAATAAAATTTACAAATATTTTCAAAATTTTAAATCAGGGCAAACCAGAGATGTCAACTTTCAATGGTATGCTGTCAACGCCAACTGTCAAAAGTTTTAACAATTCATTCCAAAAAATTTACAATAATTTTTCACCATATTTGTAAACTTTTTCCCATATAATGTGCTATACAAAAATATTCAAGTTTTTTAGTAATAAAATCATGAAAATTCCCTTTTGATAACAAAACTCAAAATTTCAAAATTTTGTGGTTTAAAGAACTTTCGAACAATTGCAAATATCATGTTAAAAAATTTTTTTCTGCGTTTTTTGTTTATTTTGAACGTATTCAACCAGGTTTGGGCAGATTTAAAAGTTTAGCTTTCCTGATTGGCATGGAATGTCCCATATATATATATATATATATATATATATATATATGGGTAGCTTTACGTCAACTGTTGTAGGTCAAAATTTAAAAATTCTTTAAAATGAGTATTTCTGGTTGATAACTAGCCCCAAAATACAACCCTAGAGTTTTAGACCAAAACATGCAGTTGTTTAAAAATTACAACCAATTAAAAATTTGAAAATTTGAATTTTTGTCAAAAAACATCAATTTCCATGATTCTCATAATTAGTTGTTCTAACTATAAAAATACTTCTAATACATACTGCATAATCATTAACCGTATAAATCTAACTACTGAAAAATGTTGTGATATGTAGTAAATGAGAATTAGCTTTTCTTACAAAATTAATAAATATTTCTAAAATTCTATATTATGCTTATGACATATATAGAAAATGAGAAAAACTACTGAAATATAAAGAATCTGCTCTTGATTATTAAAATATTATAATCTAGAATTTTAAAAATATTTCTTACTTTTGTAAGAAGAGCTAATTTTTATTTAATACATATCATAACATTTTTCAGTAGTTAGATTTATACGGGTATTGATTATGCAGTATGTATTAGAAGTATTTTTATAGTTAGTACAACTAATTATGAGACGCTTGAAAGCATTGTGTATAGCAATGCAAGTAATAAGCTATTAATAATTAGATTGGTTATGTTTAGTTTGTTAAAGCTTTTTTTAGAATAGAAATATATAATTATATAAGTATAAATTTGTAATTATAAAATGTAAATAATGTTGAATGAGTGATGATATGAATGGGTATACAAGTAGCATGTAAGTATTTGACATGCATAATAGTTTACGCATTCAATATTTTTGGAATAGGATTCTATTTAATAGTGAATATTATGTTAAAAAAAAAGCCACAGACTAATCTATAACATATTTAAAAGACATTAGCTGTGATATATGACTATACTCATATACTATTGTCACACTTCAGAAGGCCCACAGCTTTTTTTTGAGACCTTCAACCAACATAAACTAAATTTTGTCTTAAAGGTAATAAATTAAATATACTTTTTGGACTATTTTGCAGAAAATAAATTTTGTCGAGTTCGCCTTTGACATAAAGTGAAGGATTGGTTTTGAACTATCAAAGACAAAAATTTGTTTAATCAATTTATAAAATTCGACTTAATTCTACTCACAAATTGAAAACTTTTCCCATTTAATGTGTTATACAAAAAGTTTCACCTTTTTGAGTTAAAAAATCATGAAAATTGATGTTCTTTAAAAAAAATTCAAATTTTCAGATTTTTAATTGATTGTAACTTTTAAACAGCTGCATGTTTTGGTTTAAAACTCTAGGGTTGTATTTTGGGGCTAGTTATCAACAAGAAAAACCCATTTTAAAGAATTTTTAAATTTTGACCTACAACAGTTGACCTGAAGTTACGCATATATATACAAGACTGTCAAATCGAAAGGTCAAAAAATAGATTTTTTTAAAACTTATAGGAAATGTTCTGCTACTCATTCCGGATATTCCTGAATATTTTTACATTTTGTTAACCTATAGTTTGGGAGATATCAACACTCCCAACGAAAACTAGCACATTTCAAATGGTTGCAACGAAAATTAGCACATTTCCATATTGCGTCGAAAACTAACATATTTCATTTTTTTGCGCGGAAGACTAGTACATCTCGTGATTATGCGTTGAAAACTAACACATTTCGAATTTCTGCATGGAAAACTAGCACAACTCGCGATAACGCGTTAAAAACTAACATATTTCGAAATCTCAGCGTGAAAAAAAATTATTTCAAGGTGACTCTGTCGAATTAGCGAAGTCGATAAACAAGAGAAAAGAAAAATACCTATTGAAAGTGAGAATTTTTTCGCTTTTTGTTTTTTTTTCTCTTGCAAAGTCACTAGGTGAACTACCGAGAAAAAATTTGTGAAAATTCAGTTTGCAACATAGACTCTTATGAAGAGAAAAGTATTTTTTCTCATCATTTCATTAAAATTGATAATTTTTTCATAAAATCACCTAGAGAGTATAGCATTTATATACATAACTGATCGAATCGTGTTTAGTGATCCAAGTGAAATCGCGAAATGTGCTAGTTTTTATCTCGGGCTCTGAAACGTGCTAATTTTCAACGCGGGGTTTCAGTTGCGCTACTTTCCGTCGCAAACTCCTGAATCATGTTAGTTTTCGTAGCAAAATAAATGGTGCTAGTTTTCGTTGAGGACGTCGATATAACAGATCAAAACTAAATTTTTTTAATTTCTGCATTTTTCCATTTTTAATAAAAATAGCCTTAACGCCGTATGTATATGCTTTCACTTACATATATGCAAATGAAACATATATATTAAAAAATTCAAAGTCCGATCCGGACTTTCTCTAACGGAAAATTCATGGAGATACCTTTTTATTGCACAATTTCGTATAAATCCTGTACAGTATTTCAAAATTGGGTATTTGTCCGATATTTGAATCGCGAATAAAGCCGTATTTCGAATCGTGAATCACAGCCGTATTCGTCATTCGAACGACTTCCAAATATCAAATACGAAATTCCTATTTGTACATCTGACAACAAATAAAGAAAAACATAAATAAAAAACAAGTATATCATTGCTATTTTATAACTTAATTTGTGACGATAGCTCCTCCCCTTGCCTGCTGTTCAAGAGTGTTACCAGAATTCGTGGGTGAAGACTAGGAGAATTAGGTGACTAAACTGGAATTAGATTTAGAAATAATTCCCGTTTTAACAAAATAACAAAAGGATTTAAGGATTTATTAGCTATTTACAATAATAAATGACAACAATCCGACGACAGCAGCCGTTAGATTTGGCTCTGCTCCTATTAAGCCATCTGTAACAATAATTTAGAAAACTTACTACGGATGTGCCTCGATGGGGGCGATTGTCGTTGCAAGTCACGTGCGGGTGTAGTCGCGCAATTCCCTAGGCACGTGTGTGCACGTAGCGTAGGTGTTCGCCGACATCCGGGAACCAGTTCGGCTTTCCCTCGTGTGTGCACGATGGGTGAATCGGGACTGTTCCGGTGTTCTACAGTCTCGTCAACGCCCCGAGTGCAGGCGAGTCGTGCAGTCTAATCAGTCGCAGAGAGAGATTTCGAATGCCACTGCCTCGTGTGTACAAGATGGCAGGAGCAGTCCGAATTCCTGCGTTCCTACTGTCCAAACGGTTCTGCTAGACACGTGTGGGCACGCACTCTAGGAGACATGGTCAGGCTACGCGTCACTATCTCTATCTCGTGTGTGAACGAGGATAGAGATCAGTGAAAAGGATTACCTCATTCGTGTGTCGCGCCCTCTACCGCAGACGTCCGGGCACACGTGTGTATATGTTGCACCAAGAGTCGGCAATCCTGGACTAGCTTTGGCCTTATCGCCGTGTGTGTACGACGATAAAGACAAATGTGCGTCCTGGAAGAGCTAGTGCGTCTACGTTCGTATTAAGTATAGTCTATGGCGGTCACGGTCTGTCTGTAGTCATGAGTGACACGGCTTATATAGTCGTACAGCCCGCGCGAAGTGTGCGCGTGCAAGTACGAGGGCGTGAACGTCGCAGTTACGAGCGCCGCGGCTCGTGCGTCTGCGCACAACTGGCCTTATGGCAGATTCTCACGCGGCGGTGTGAGCGCCCCCGCGCAAGTAAAATACTAACCTAACATGACCGCGCTACTAATCTAGGCTGGCGCTCTGAGTACGCCCGCGCGCACGTAAAATACTAATCTATCGTGACTGCGTTACTATTCTAGCTTGGCGCTCTGAGTGTGCCAGCACACAAGTAAATTACTAACCTAACCCGGTTATAACACTAACCTACGAGATTAATACTAGCAACGAAGCCACGGCTGCTTGGTTGCAAAATAATTAATTTAATATGTATTAATTTATAGGAGCGTCCGCCAGAAAAGTCAGCGGGCGCGCGCGACGCATTTTTTCTGCAATATTCATTCTGTTCAAATCCCCCGTAATCGTATTCTAAGTCTGGCAGGAAAAAACAAAAGACATATCGATTGACTTTTTCCTGCTCTTTTCAATGGTGCTATTGTTTTTTGAACTTTTTCTTCTGGTCGAAAATTCGAGTGTAAAGTTCAGAACCATTTTTATTAAAGTTTTGCATGTTGTTCTTTTAAAATGCATAGCACCATTCGAAAGTAAAAGTTATAAACTACAAAACCCTAAATTTTCAAGTTGTAGAAACGTAGAGCTCAAAATTAATAAGATTAACAAGATATTTCAGGAGCTGTTTCATGTTTGGCTAAGCACAAACTTGATATGCATTTTTCATAGAATGAAAATTTATTTCCTAGAAAAAAAAATTTCGATAACGGTATATAAATATTTTTCTCAAAACTTTTTGTGGGCATACAGTAAAACGGGGACTTAATGTTTATCTAATTTTGGATTAATATAAATGCAATTTAGAATCGCAGTGAATTGTTCAAATATTAGGCATCCTTTTGAAAATGAGCTATTCCTACATGGGAGAAAATGAGCTGTTCCTACGTGGCTGTTCTTCCCGTGTAACACACCTTTTTTTTAACGAGTTCATGAAAAGGCATTTTTGTATCCATAAAAGTTGTCTAGAGATCGTGCATTTTGAGTCGTATACAACACAGTTGGAAATGATTCTAAGGTAACTCGAGGTCATTCGGCCACTATGCTAATTCAGCCACTTGTCTAGTTCATTATTTTTAATCATTTCATTATCATACTACCTTTCGCTATACCCGGGTCAAAAATATCACATTTGCGTTTTTGAGCGTATGACGAAAAATAATAATAATATCCAAATGATAATAAATTCAGGATGATTATCTGTCTTTATTTTAGCAAACCGGGCGTCTTTCTACGCGTCAAGTAGTCGGAAGTCGAGCACTGAAAATAGTCATGATCTTCCATCAATTTTGTCACGTCGTTAATAACATCAGTATTCAAGCCTTTATCAATCGTATCGATTTGAGCCTCCCGTTGTTTCTTCCTTTCACTAACTGCATAAAATATCTTTTATGTCTATTCTATATATATGTATATTCTTTTATGTCTTCTATATATACTTTCATAATCCCAGCACCAAAAATATTACAAGTATAATAACTTATGCTACTGTTTAAACGTAATTTTTGAGTAAAAATAATAAATTTTTTCTTAATGTAAATGTACTATTGAACCCAGTTTGCAAAAATGATATGAATTATACGCATAAAGTTGTACGACGCCATAACCATCACAATCACGAAATCAAACAAGATAAAATATTGAAATTCGGATATGTTCATCGGCACCAGGCCAGTTTAACTTATATTAATTCTATATCATAGTTATTTGTAAATTTAAGAGAAAAATAATTTGTAATTATTAATATATCATATATCTATTATGAACTCTCATTAACATTCGTTATTTATTTTTTACTACATACACATAATCCCTCGGTGTGTCAGTGTATGCGTCTACTCAGCCACTCCCCTCCAAAAACCAGATAGTCGATCCCCTCCACAAGCCTCTGCGGGACTCACGTGATCAGCTGAGAGATAGACAGAAAGTTCTTCAAAGCATCTCTCTTTTTCTAAGATGGGGTCGTCCGCCGAATCCCAAAGCGCGGGCTATACTTACTACGTCTATTGTATATACCCCAGAGTTACCATCAGATTCCTGATAGAGGCAATAATGGAGGCAATTATGTACTTGTATGTGTTTCTCTTTATTTGTTGTCTGGTGTGCAAATAGCAATTATTTTTATATTGGATGTTTGAAGGCCGTTAAAATCACTAATATTTTCGTATTTGATATTTGAAAGCCGTTCGAATGACAAATACGGTCTTATTCGCGATTCTAACGTGTCGCGGATTGCGCACACTGCATTATTCGTAATTCGAACGTGTCGCGGATCGGGAATACGGACGTGATTCGTAATTTGAACGGCTTTCAAATACCCAATGCGAAAGTATTCGTAATTTAAACGGATATTTTAATGATAAAGTATTTGAATATTTGAATCCCTGATCCTATAATATTAAAGATCGTTTTTAGATAAAAAAAAATTATTCCTGTCATCATTTTTTTTAAAAAGTCTTATACAGGTCTGAAAAATATAGTTAAATTCTACGGAAAAGTACGAGAAGAAAAGTGTATAAGATATTTCGAAATATTGCTTCGTTTTTGAGCTAAGAATTCAAATTTTTCAACCGGCTTCAGAATTTTTAGCTTCTCTAACCAGATTCTAAATTCGTACCGTCTTTGACCACGCCGACAATATTTTCATATAGTGCATCAACCAGAAACAGGAATCCTGCTTCTACTAGTCCCATAACCTTCCTCCTATTCGGTATATACAGCATTGTGGAATTTAAATAAGGCTTATTTAAAGAAAAATTGTTCAATCTGCTTTGACGAAAAATTCGAATTTTGAGAAGCATTTCAAAAGTTCGAAAATTAATTTCTCGACAATTTTAACAACATCAGTAATGAAAAGAAATATATATTATACTTTCTGTATTGATGAATTCTTTTAGAGTCTAACAAATGGTAAAATACAGTAAAAAATTAAAGGCTGTATTATTGTGTTTTGACAAGGGTTTCTCAGTACTAAATATTACTAAGTACCACGACAAAATTTTTTTATATAGTTTTTTTTATCAAAAATGAATTATGATATTTTTTAGATGTTTTAATTTTGTAAAATATGCTTAAAAATATTAAAAAGCATTTTCACGCTACTTTTCTGCATAGAACAATGCAAAACTGAGAAAATAAAAATTATTTCAATATATTTGAATGAGTAATAAATAAGCGTACAATATCTTCTAATTCTTTTGCCATGCAAACGCATTGATCTAAAAAATAAAAATAAAAAATAAAAAATATTTATTTGAATATCTTGTAATAAAAATCAACAGAATCAAGCCCCAGGTAGCCCAGTTTTAAACGCTGTCTATCTGTTTCCTAAGTAAGGGTTGGCCTCGATCTGGCAGTAGTTACCAGGCATTAACAGGTCGCATCGTTACCTGGATGCCATGTCATGAAGACGGAAGACGGCGGGTTACTAGAACTGTCGCCAAATTACCGAAGTTTATGGCCTCGAGTCGGGTGTGTTGCTTTTATGGCTCCCCGTTGAAAAGGGCTTTGGTACCCGCTTTAGCGGCATCCGATCGAGGTTAACCGATCTCCGATATGCAGCCTCTGGGACTTACGGTACAATAGCAAGGGCGAACACCCCTCCCAGGTGGGTGTAATAAACCGTAACAGAGCTGTGTAGGGATTTTAAGTGCTTAATAGGACGTACACACCTCTCTGCGATGGAAAAGTATCTAAAACGCACATCGTAATTCTGTTGGGCGCAGGTGTGAAAGATTACCTGGTTAGTATTTCCTTATAACCGAAGCTGCAAAGGGCAAATTGCACACCGTCTAATCGAGGTTTGAGCCAGGTGTCGGGACGGATCTAGTATCGCTCACTTGATAGGGGTGACGTTAGACCTTTGTTTTATTATGGCGCACGCCTATTTCGTAACCTTCTTTATAGAGTCACTAGGTGTTGATAGAAGTAGCCGTCCGACAAACCGCATCTTGGCTTGGGCATCCATATATAGGGTTTCTGATAAGAGGGGTCACACCGAGGTGTAGCTCTTATAATAGGCGAACCGTCTTAAACAAACTGAGGATGCACAATGACTCGCCCAAAAAACAATGATAGAGGCAAAGAAGAGATGGCGGAGCGAGCACCCCGACTGACCTGGATGATCTTGGACGTAGCGAATGACATCAGATCCGATAGAACAAGTGCATTCGCCCAAGAAATTACGTGGTTAATAAGTAAGAGTAGAAAAGCGCGAAATTAATTTAAGAGAATAGGAGCAATTCTGGACGTTATAAAGCGCCTACTGAGTTACATATGAAGCATAGAAGAATGGTAGCAAATGAGAGGAATAGGGAAGCATCGGTAATTAGAAACGGGACAGCAGGAATAACGACCCCGGCCACAATGCGCCAAATAGGGGAGAGCCGGTGCAAAATTCCCCATGCAAGAATTTAAATTAAATTAAATTTGTATTTATTAATAGCTAGGGATTCGTGGTCCAAAATAGCCAGTGTTTACAAGAAATAAAAAGAATAATAAAAATAACAAAAGTTATTAAAAGAAAATACATGCTCTTCGCAAGTCTTTTTTGACAGTATAAAAAATAATAATAAAACAAATTTCAAAATATATACATAACGTAAATAAATTTACTATCGAGAACTAGCTAAAAAAATAAACTATGTAACTGTCGAAGTCAAAATAAATAAAAAATAAATAAAATAAATGTTTACAATATAAATTTGCACGGAGTTCATTAATTGGTACAGTTAAAGATAAAATTGTACAGACGAATCTTGAAGTAGGATTTCCTGTAGTCACGGCGCAGGGCATCGTGCAGGTTGTTCCATATATAGCAGACGCCAATCCGGAAATAATGTCGCATATACTCTTTACTAAAGCCGAAGATCTTCAGGTCAAACTATGAGCCTCTTTTACTACCTATTCTGTCCGGATTTATAAATTTGAAATGCTGTACTGAATACGGTGGAAGGCCGCTTTTCAAAATAGATCTCAGGAAGCATACGATCAGATAGGAGGAGAAGGAACTCGAAACGTATGCAGTTGAAAGCATCTTGAAAGCTTCACCGTAAGCTCGTCAGAGAAACCCAACCCAACCCAGGAACATACTGGCGCAGTAGTCCTTCAAAAGAGGGAAAAGGGATTAGAATCGATTCATCACAGTCACCATGACGAAAAAGACACCGTGACCGAATACTGAGAAGATCATGGGCCCTCAACAGCAACAGCAGGAAAAACAGAAGAAAAAGGCAAACACTTTCAAGGTTAAACCTGAAGATGCAAAGACGGTCGTGAAAACACCCGTCCGATTAATAACGGAGGAATACTTGTAGAACTGGGGAAGCAATCGGAAAACAAGGAAGCTTTCCAGAGGATCATCCAGGAAACCCCGAGAAGTGAATACCAGGTTAAAGGCCTAACTCCATGACTTACACCGACCCGCCGAAGAACAGGTAAAAGCCGCGATTAAGGAAGAGGTAAGCGACATGAGCAACCTAAGTATTCCACGATGTTTCTGATGTCAAGACTTTGGCCATCTAAAAAGGACTGTAAGGACAAGTACCGTAATACATTATGCAAAAAGTATGAAAAATCAGATTACACAATCAGGGACTATCGCGCGAGATCTGATGGTTAAGCCTATTTCTTATGTAAGAAACGTGGGGTTGCGGCCACCACGCTAGCACACTTCCCGGGCACAGGGTCATGTGTCACTTTCACCATGGCTTAAAAAATGACAATGGTCCTATACATACTCACTCACTAACAGAGTGAACCAAGGACTCACAGATATGTCATTAGTAACCGAATAGTATAGGTATTGGCCTCGCACTATGATCATGTGGTTCACGCTCGAAACCAACTCGGCAACGGTCTGAATAGCAGGTAGACATGAGCCGAAGGTTACCGAACGAAACAAGAGGTAGAATTTTGCACGGGCGTGGATTGGGGATGTTACCTACGTAAGCGTGTATATCCCCCAACTTACGAAGAAACGAATTTCTTAGACAAGTTATACGCATGGAGGACTGCGGAATATCTCTGGCGTCCTACTGGTTGCCGGGGTTTTTAACCTAAGGGCAATAGAGTGGGGTATGCTGGAGACGAACAGCAGGGACAGGGGTCTAGATGAGACGGCCGCTAGATTTGGATTGGTGGTTACGAAGGAGGTCACGATTGCAGACACCCGCGGCTTCGGCGAATCCATCCTCGACGTCACTTTTTCATCTGAGCAGCTGGCACCATAGATTAGCAATTGGCAGGTTTTGGAAGAAGAGTCGGGAAGTGATCACCAGTACATATCGTTTACCGATTTAAATACTGTAGGTATGCTCCAAGCAAGTAGACCATTATCGTGGTTCACAAGTTCAACATTCGAATCATAGGTGAAAGGAGGATCGGATGATAGAAGAGTTAAGAGTATCATGAGGAACCGATGAAAATGATTTATCAGGTCGGAGGCGTGCGGAAACTCAGGTGAGCAGGGTAACGTCGGCGACAGTAAGAGCATATGTTGTCTCCATGCCACGAAGCTGAAATAGAAATCGCCGTCAATCAGCGTACTGGTGGACAGAAGAGATCGCGGAGTTACGTAGAACATGCGTAAGGCATCGTAGACAAACACAGCTTCCGCGAGAACGACGCGGGGCCATTGAGCTAAACGCTGAATTTATACAGGCTCAGAAAAGACTGACGTTCGCGAATAATCCAGTAAGCTAAGATACTGAATTTATTAATAATAAATCCAGTAAGCTAAGACCTGAAGATGCTGAATAAATCTAGTCAGCTAAGATGAATAGCTCATGCGTCGGAGTTAACATGAGGATCCCTACAACGCATATCTCAGGGAAGGCGTTGAGAGGACTAAAACTTCCTCTTATCAGCAGGAAAAAGAGAGACCCAATATCTCCGTTGCCGTATCAGTCGAGTAGTCTATTAAGGGGCTTATCACTAAACCATCATGAATTCTGAAGGGGTTTTTATTGAAGATAGAGGCGATATGTTTTGATCGTATCAAAACAGACTTTGAGGTTATTTCACTAAGGTTTACTTTTTCATTTGTATTGGATGAAAAAAATAAGTATTTTATGTATATTTGCACTATATAAGAACTAGATACTAAATTTATTAATAGTGGTATTTTTTCTTTCATTTCAACTGTAACTTCTCTATAAACATTGTTATGATTTGATGGAACACAACTCTACTGACATTAAAATCTGTGCGTATAAAATGTCAAATACTTTTCAATGACTAGTTATAAAGTATAGAAGCTGCCATGAACCAATAACAAACACAATAGAGGAGATAAGTATATAAAAACTGTTTGCAAACTTTAATTTCAATTATCTGAGAATTAATTTTTTAATAATTTTCAGGTAGGGCACGTAGCACCAGTGTGATCAAGTCTGGTAATCGTCACTTTTTCATGCGTATTATTAATATATATATTGTTTACCTAAGCACTTATTAATACATATGAAAATATGTGAAAAAATTAGAAAAATTATTAAAAAATTATAGATATAATATATGTTAATTGAAAAATTCAACTTTTTCAATATCTGCTTCACTTATTTTGTGAAAATATATATAAACAAGATGCTCCTCACTTTCTTATTCATTTGGTAAAAGTATTCCAGACTAGCGCTACGTGCCCTGAGGTGTTGAAAAATTTATGCTTTAATCTAGTGGTTATGGCAGACTTATAAATCAAAATATAAGAGCCTTGAAGGTGGAAAAGTGTTGTTTTTTTATGTATACTTTTGAGGTGTAAAGTTATTTTCCTAAATAGATTTAAAAAAAAATTACCTGATTTATTAAACTAAAATGTCTTTTTTCAGGCTTTAACCAAGGCTTGCCTCCTTAACTCGGTACACTGGTTAGATTTACTTACAGTGCTAAGGTACTTCGGGGTCTCACCTTATGTAATGCGTCTAGCAGAAGACTACATTCGGGACTGCGAACTCATTATCTAGACGAACGAAGAGAGGGTGATCAGAGAAATTACGGCAAGTATTGTCCAGAGATTACTCCTGGGCCCTGACTTTTGGATGGCGTCGTACGTCGGTCTGCTGCACCTAGGCATGCCCGAGGAAGAATTTTTCGTAGGGTACGCGGGCGACGTGTCAGTAGTGGTCGAGGCACAAAATGGGGATATGGTGCCAATTATTTTGTACTATTGACATGTAGAGAAATCCCCACGATAATACCGGTGTATGTATTATCTGCGTTGGTTACTACAAGATCAACTATGAAGTATCTCAATGCTGCGTTTTTGGCCCCATATCAGAAAAGTATGGCAAAGGCGAAAGCACGTATAGCGGCGCTAAGCAGATTAATGTGCAACGTGGGAGGTCTGTGGACATCGAAGAAAAGACTCCTTCTGGCAACGATATACTCTACACTCCTTTAAGCACCAGAGATTTAAACTGATGTCATGAAAGTTAACAAGTACAATAAGAAAATGGTGAGGGTGCAGCGTATAGGTGCGGTACAGGTATCGGAAAAGACGGTGACGATAGTAGTAGGTAGAATTCCGATCGATCTACTCGCACATAAACAGAAGCAGATCTATGATATGAGAGCATAATAATAATAATAACACAGCCACACAAAAAAAAGAAAGTGGTCAAACCCAGAGCACTGACTATCATATTCTTATGTATTTTGA
>JAWWEQ010040472.1:0-18467 GCA_035583055.1 Torymus tubicola | reverse complement strand
CAAATCTAATTTAAAACGAGCTCTAAACGTGTGTACACACCATTACTTCATGTCACCTTATATACGCGAGTTTTAGAAACAAAAGGCTTCTCTTTTATTATACACATAACGAAACTCAGAACAGATGAATGTAAGCTCAAATACCCATTCACAACCGCACGAGCGAGCCGGATTCTCGCGCAGACACTTCACATGTGCGCGCACGTGTGTGGTTTCGATTTTGCAGCCGCCGCTGCTGCTGCGCGTGCACACTGACGGCAAAACGGCGCGCGACCTCTGACCCCACACCTCTGTACGACGTGGAAAGTAAAGTCTCTTTCTCTTTCTCTCCCTCTAATTTCTGTATACACACACACACGACGCGTCTCCCCAGAGAGTAAAAGTGGAACTTCCAGTGTCGGCGTGCGACCTCGCTCCTTATCGAATATACCAATCGGTCCTCGCAGAAAGTCACATTCCTCTGGTGTACGCGGTCTTTTTGAGGGGTTTAGACGTCTTAATTATCCGGATGAGGATTCGTTGTTGCCGTTATTATTGGTATGATTTAGGATAAATCCTTTGATGTTTGCGAGATTTAGCGACATAAGTTGGAGTGTACGATAGTTGGTTTAGGAGAAGAAAGAGAGAGAGAGAGAGAGTCATTAAGGTGATTGATTGTTCGATTGGGTGGCAGAAGTAGCCCTGTTCGTACGATTTATCGAATTATATTTATCTTGGTTAGGTAGCGCAGTTTATGTATAATAAGTCGTTTATTTTTTTATGGTTGAATCAATAACTGTTTAGATTGATTTGGGTCGAGCAAACTGATCGCTTAGATCTCAATAGATAAACGATTCTAATGGTAATTTTAATATTCATGATCGTATCGAGCACGTATTTGAAGAACATTGCTGCTTTTTCACATAGATCTGCGAAAGTGAAAAATTGCCTATATACAGCATTTCTATCCCTCATCAGATATCAAATCTTTAAGAACGCCTCATTACAAGTTTTCATCCTCTCCTTGAAACCACATAAACATTTATAAACTAATAACATATGTCCAACTAATTTTTTTATACACTTCATTACTCGTTCCACTGACGCTGACAACATTTATCCAAGCGTAAAGTGTCGACCAGTACACCTTTCCACCTAAATGCAATCTTTATTTTTTTATTATTCTGTCCCCCGACTCGAAAAAAACTTCTTCGCTCTACGTGGGCGACAAAGTTCGCACCGACGATGCCAATCCCCGCCTACGCTGACGATTACTGGTGCGTCTTTCTGGGTTAAGCGCTCCATAATCGTTCCCGTGACAATGACGATGCTTCTTGACGCTAAGATTGAATAGTGCGGCATCTTTTTTGGCGTGGTTAATGAATGGAACAAAAGCGCGTTGCTGATGATAATTGGTTGTATCCAATTTTTAACTTAGTTTTTGGTTTTTGTACAACTTTTCTTAGTATACTTGAGACGAAAGTTTTAATATTTTAGGTACTATCATTAGAATCCTACATTACCGAGAATTCTTTGTATTAGTATTTAATATACAAAATATAGAAAAATAACGTAAAAAAAACCTTGATGATCCATTTTGGTCGATATTAATTTAACGTCCTTCAATGAAAACTAAGAAAATAAGATACTGCGTTATCTAATATTAATGGTACACTATTTGGAAAGTTTGTAGCTATGTTCATTTAATTTTTTAGATAAATAACTTTCGCAACATTAAAAACATCGAAAATTCTCTCCCATAACCAGACAGCACTGCACATTCCGCTCTAAATCCCAACGAACCCACAGCCATTCGAGAATTCTCTCCGAGAACCAACAACCACACATGCACACACACATAGCAAACCTAAATCAGCTCGTTATCTCCTTATACCGGCTTATATACATACAGCAGATAGCAAACGCTCGTATACACGCTAATTTAATCAAACACGCACAACACGCGCGGATTTCCCCATACACACCATCGCTCCTCTCTTTCTCTCTGTCTCAGGGTTAGCCGGAGGCACGAGCGCATGCTAATTCCGCGAGATCGAACGTGCGAAAATGTCATCCGGTTGCGCAATCGCGCTATAACGCGCGCGCGCGAAATTTCTACCGCGCGTGTGCCGAATGGGCGTTTGCGCGCGTGCTTAGGTAATGGTTGCCGTTTCTCTCTCCTCTCTCTCTCTCTCTTGGGTATTAGTAAGCGGCTCGAAACGACGAGCGAGCGGATATTAAGGCACTTTTTTTCTATACGTAAATTGCCGAGATGATATGATTAAATTTTTTTTTTCACAAGGATATGTGTGGTTGGCAATATAGTGTGTTGTTTTTGTGGGGAAGAAAGAAATCTGTGTTGCCCTGGTGGTAATCGGGAGAAGTGGATTGGATGTGTCTCGTATAGCGTATAGGGATATGGGAACGTCGGTTTGGTATTCGTAATGAGCTCAAATTCGCTGATAAAATTATATATACCATGCGGTTGAGGCCTTCCGGTTAAAGAGTTACGTAAATGTGAAAAGTATACTATACCATTTATTCGTAAGAGAATTACTTTTTAGATGCTTTATTATAATTAGATAGTTTCTTCTAGATAATTATTATTAATCATACCTTCAAGAATAGGGTATCATTAAAAATTCAATCAGAATATTTTTCAATTTTGTTTAAACGCAAAATTACCATAGATCAACAATAAAACACTATGCATACTGTAAACTCAGTACCAACTGTCCCTCTCTTCCATTTCGTAACCAACTCGTGACAACTCATCACGTCTCTTTTTCTTCCTTCTATACCTCCCAACCTATACTCCTACTTCAAAAAACCCAAAAATTCCTCCAATTCAACATCGCAGCTACCATTACTTAACCTTCCTGCGAACAAGCTCGATTAGCCAAAACATTTTTCCAGTTCTCTCTCTCTCTCTCTCACTCTCGTTTCTCTCTCTCTATACCCGCCATGTTTGGCACACTCGTATACGTGCTACAGCAGCAGCTTCGTGAGATCAAGCAGCATATACGGCTTCTGTGTTGCAAGGGCGATAAATTTCGCGCCACGCGATCGATCGCGCCGGATAATAGCTGGCGCTCGCGTGTGCGGCGTCAAAGAGAGAAGAGCAACATCGTATGTATAAAGAAAGACAGAGAGAGAGAGAGATAAGTAATGCGAGGGAAGAAGAAGAAGAGAGAGGGAGATTCAAGTTTATACTGAAGAATTCTAATTCACCTGTTGCCGCAGCGGCGCGATGCCAGCGATCGAATTTGCTCTCCTTTCTGCGGTTGGAGCACGTGTGTGTGTGTGTATGCGTGCACGTGTACGTATGTGATATGGGATATATATATATATATATAGAGGATTATACATAATGCAGCAGAAAGGGGATTTCGTATACGGGAAGATATATATTTGCACAATGTTCGCGTGCATTAATATACAGTGACGGGAGATCGAAGCGGACGATCTTATATATGTATATGCGCAGAGAAGGTTTGCAATTTGCACCTCTTTTTATATGCGTCTTGCTTTCCAAGCGCGGTGTAAGAAGCTTTTCGCACCTGTTGCTGAATGGTGATCGGAGCTGACGTTTTAATTTTTTTTTTTTTTTTTTTTTTTTTTTTTTTCCATTTTATGAATGGTAGAGTGCTACTTTACGCGCATTATTCGCTTGTATCTTTGCGATTAAATATAAATGCACGTGAATTGAAGATTCTTCGAATACAGTAAGTGTTTATTTAAAACACTTACTATATTCAAACGTGGATAGTATATCTTTAATAGTAAATTAACATCCCTAAAATAATTAGCTATAAAGATAAACATTCGCGTACAATGAATTACTTAATAAGAAAACGCGAAGTAAAAGACCAACGTATATCTCAAGTTTCTCAAAGTGTAAATATATACACATCTAGAGTCAGAAGCATTTTTATAAGTTTTAATAACCGAATGAGCTAACATATATACGACGACGCCACTTGATTACATTCCATGACTCATCCACTCGAGAGTCCACATTTAGAACCATCACTTCCAAACATATACACATACTCATATAACCATACAATTCGTTAACAGTATATGCGAAACTGACACCAAACCCCCTTTTTCATGATTCCCGTCAATTTACACTGTGCCAACAACCGTACAACCATTCCTTTTAAGCACAACTTTTCTCTTTCTCTCTCTCTCTTTCGCTCTCTCCTAAATCTTCCAACATCAGCGCACGCGTGCATAGCGCGTCCAGTGCGCGCATATTAACCGGCTCATTAATCACAATTACGCGAATTCAGATCCGCGCGTCGTCGTGGCATCGGTCGCGTGCGTTCATATACGTATACACACACACACACACACTCACATACACGTATTACACGTGCGAGGCTTTGCTCTTTTTTTTTCTTCTTTTTTATGTATCTTAGCTTCGCGGGTGCGTGTATATACGATGCCGCCCACTGGGCCGTCTGTCGTCGCGGCCTCGCTCAGCGGGTAGTATAGTGATACGCTGCGAGTAGACTATGTGTATATATATGTGTATATATGCAATGGAATTCAAAGTTGTGCAGGCGGGGTTAGGATGTTGGTTGTTAGTATTGCTTGTCTTTTCGGAGAGGGGATGTGCATAAGTGGATACATGCGTACATGTGTATATGTGCTGTGCGAGACTTATCCTAAGCTAGCGGGGGTGTCTAGGAATGAGGCGGGAGAATGAATAATGAATATTGTGTATCATACTTTAAAATAGAAGATTTATAGTTATGCTAGTTATACCAATTTTTTAAATGCATACTGTGGTGTGTAGTTTGTAAGTCCACTTGTTCGATGTATATTGAATAAACTCGATTATGATTTTTATTTAGAAAAACACTGAAGAAATTTTCATAAATATAGTCAAAATAATGTTCTTTCAATATTTAACATATATATTTACAGCAAATGGTTTTTTATACCACATTATCAAGCTTTAAACTTAAAATTCACGACGACCCATCATTCACCTGGATTTCCCAAAAATTAAATCACGTCGCGACGTCGCAAATAATTCAATAACTCCGTTACAAAAAAAAAAATCTAGCCCCACAGCCCTGCAGCGCCACGAAGCAACGATAAATTTTTCATTCCCAATATAACTCAAGAGCAAACGGGGCACGTTGGAAAAAAATGAACCGCACGCGGCACGCAATAAAACTCCATACGTACGCGCATATTATACCCCGCTTGTATATATATATATATATGCGTGTACTCACTCTCTCACCCAAGTCCAAGAGAACCACAGGGGGGTTGTCTCCCTCCCTCTCTCTCTCTCTCTTTCTCTCACACGGTAGCCATAATTCCTCGCAAGACTCACGCGCGCGCGCACGCGGCGAGGAGCCAAAACCGTCGCCCGTAAATATTAATCGACGTTCGCGCGCTAATTAATGGCTCTCAGCGGGACGTCCGGCCTTCGCGTTATATAGACGAGCGAGCGAGCGACGGAAGCGATTGAATTACGAAAATTTGCAAGAACGTATATGAGCGCCTGTTGTGTATATATATATATATGTATATATGCGAAAAAGATCGAGTTTCGGTGTGCGTAGGTTATATAGAGAAAACGATTGTAGCTTGAGAAATCAATCTGCCTTTTGCATAGTCGATTGAGAGTTGCTGTGTATGGTTTGAGTGTTGGCGAAAAATTAGCTTGGTTGAACAATTACTTCGTGGGAAATGACAGGGCGGAGTGAGGAGATCGTGTGTAATGTATTCGGGGTTTGTCTGTAATGTGCAGAGGTTTTGAAATCATGTGGTGAGGCGTGATATGATGATTGATTGTGTGTTAGTTGCATTCGGCTGTAGGAGGGAGAGAGTATTGAGTGTCTCTGTATGTTTCCATAATGTAAAGTGATATGTAACGCTACTACTGGTCATCCGTGACATCATTGTACGCGTTATATCGTATGGTCTGTCAATTGCGAAACATTTTTGTAAAATTATATCTATCGAACGCGAGAAGTCTTTATAGAAATTTGCAATAAAACAGAACCTGGCTTGCATTTTTTATCTACTATCTTAGTGTCCTGCGTAATAGAACTCTAGTAATACGACTTTTTACTTACGAAATTTTCATTTGGACAAAATCTGCTGATTAAGCGATAGCATATGTCTGCTATCAATCACTTATATGGATGTCACATGTTTTTCTGTTTACCGCTGAATTTTTACCATATTAGAGATTTATAAAATCTTTCGTTCATTAATCGATGTTATTCGATTGAAAATTAAAATTTTTATAATTTTTATAAGTTATTAACCATGATTGTCACAGAAATTAAAATATATCGTACAAACCGGTTTTTCGTATAAAATTTTATGTACATTGTTCTAGTAATTTTTTGATTGCTGTGTAGATAGAACTTGAGCAACTATTAAATTAGCATACAAATCGAGGATAAAATCAATGTTTTCAAGACCAAAATCGACTACCTGTATCGCATCATCGGCATAATTTATTTGCGTAAAGTTTTCAATATTTATACATATTCTCCACGTGCCTGCGTAATTATACATCTTCAAACTATAATTTTTGAAGTTTACTTTGCCGCTAAGATAAATAACAATTTAATGCAAACGACAAGTTTACACTGTAATTATGGTTTACGAGCAAAATTTTTTTTGCGATTTGATCGATTGATTTTATTCACTACGGTCTTTTTTCATTATCCATATAACTTGTATCTTTCGAATAACAACAATTTGCGCGCGTGCAATATCTATAACAGTTTCGCGAAAATACAAAGTGTCATTACAAATTTGTTAAAGAGTTGTACCGTTGTACCACCACTTTACATAAACAATCCCGCATATCAAGCGGCACGCGCAAAATTGCTCGGCATCCAATAAAAATCTCCCCTAATAATAGACGCATTATCCGCTCCGCGCTCTTTCTCTCTCAACTAGCATCGGCAGCAGCAGCAGCAGAGTAAGAATTACATACCCGTGCCCGCATTATATACACAACCAGTCTTTCTCTCTCTCTCTCTCCCCTTCTCTTTCTTCTCTGTACGCACGCACACAGGGCACTTTAAAATTATTGGCGTGTAAAATCGAGGCAAAATCGAAGCCGGCAAAAAAGCTCACGTTCACGACGAGGACGACGACGCCGACTTTACGACAGGCGCGCTGTGCGCGTATAGTCCGCGGTAGCAGAGCGCGCCTATATACGTATTTACCTACCGTCGCGAATTTTACGCGTACCGACCCTCCCTCTAGGCTGTAGGGTATATATGTATATGCAGTATAGTAGTTATGGGAGTCTATTGTATGTACGCGGGTATAGAGTGTGCGTTAAATGTGGAACGCGAGTATATAAGAGTTACGCGTAGAGAGTAGAGCCCCATTGTTCTCGTCGTCTCGTTGGGTAGTTGAGAGTGTATAGAGGAGAACGAGGTGAGCAGTAGGTAGAATAGGGAGGGAAATGAGGGATGAGGTGTAGAGAGAATGTGAAAGAGATTCGAATCGCGATGCCGATTCTGATAGGGAGATGAGTGCATAATATTTGGGTCAGAATGTGTGTGTGTGTGTGTAGTAGTCGTCGGGGTTTAGATGGGGAAGGTTTTGTGCAGGGGTTTCGGTAGTTTTCATGTTTTTTTCATTAATTTTTTTAAATTACTTGAACTGTGAATACAAATTTTATCTATAAAAATACAACAAGGTCACAATTTACTTTAATTTTTATAATGATCAAAGAAAATATCTTTCAAGAACGGTCAGACCTCTTCAACAATATATTATTTTAATTTTGAGGCTCAAATTAAGCGAAATAAAATTCTTTCGCGGTACGCCTAAACGGCCAAACCACTTAAAATATTGAAAATTCTGAAAAAAGAATCATCAAAAACAACCACAGCACCTTACCAAACTACCTTCTTTCTCAAACAAACAATTTCAGACAAAAGCTCATCAGGCAGATCGGAGGTAACAAGACGTAACCTCCTTAAAAATACCCTCTCACGAACCAGCGTACACATGCATACACACACACAGATATATACTTCCAACACCGCTTGTCCCATTATCCCGCGCTCCTGTTTGCTTTCTCGCTTCACTATATATATACAGACACATACACATCCACCATACTCGTAAAACCTACCGGCTTGCCGTTTACCAACGACGCGAAAATCCGGCAGTGTGGCCGGGGCAAAATCGCTCGGATTCTTGCGCGCCGCGCATGTGCACTCGTATATACCGCCTGGGAGGAGCTCCTGTGGATTTTTCTCTCGCGCGAAATGATGACGGGTTCGAAAGGGGGAATTTTTCACAATGGTTTTAAAATGCGCGCGAGACGTTGTAAGTTTTATAGATTTTTGCGAGTGCGCAGCACACGCTTATACTACTGCTGGCGAAGTTTGCACAAGGGTTATAACGTCGTTGAGAAGGAGGGAGGAAGAAGCTCTTTTGTTACGGGGCTTTGTCGAGTGGTGTGTGGATTTTTCCCCGTGCGCGTTGAGCAAGAGAGAGAGAGAGAGAGAGAGAGAGAGGAATGTTATAGGTCTGTGTTGTTAGGGATGCAATTGCGGGACGAGTGTTGTTAGCTTGGATGCATAGGCAGAACGGGAGAAGAGTGATCGGGTGATGACGTCGTGCGGTCGAAGAGGTTGTGAATTTTTCTTCAAAATGAATAATACATTTCTTTGAATACGTGGTTGTGTTGTTTAAGAGAAAAATTTTATGGTATTGTAAAGTGAACGATTTGGAATCACAAAATCAATTGTGAAAATATATCGAAAATTTAACGATTAATCTGGAAACATCTACTTCTCCTATAACCAGAAAGTATACACATTATCAAGCAACAAGTACACCACTGTATACTCAATACCCAATCAGCGAAAACCACTCTCGCGCACGCGAATCCTTAAATATATAATCCGCAGAATCCCTCTTCTTCCATCCGTTTCAGTATACTTTGCCGTATACAACAGCCGCCGCCGCCGCCACGCGATCGATTCGATTGATAACCAACCATGTGTGTATGTGTGTGTGTGTGTGCAGCTCCGCGATTTAATTCGAAATCGCATCGACGATGTGCTCTATACCCTCACTCATGAATTATTCGGCGTTAAAAAGGGACGACGATCGTGGCCTTTTTAGATCTTTCGCTCTCTTTCTCTCACTACACGTTGCATCGGCAATTTATATCCGTGTGCAAAAGGAGGGCGCGCGAGTGTATACGCGAGATCGCGCGCTTCGTTAAATTAATCGCGAAATTCCCCGGGGCGCGTAATTGCGATTTATGAAGCTCTTCGGGCAGCTGCATATACGCATACGTGTGTGTGTAGGATATACCCGTGACCGATATATTTTTATCGATTCATTAACCTGCGTGTGTGTGTGTGTGTGTGCGACGAGTCGCGCGTGAATGGTTGCGTATTTGGAAGTGAAGAGTACGTAAGGTTTAGCTTGATGGACCGTTAGATGCAATGCGGAGTGATGAAGAGATGAGTATATGTATTTTTGTAGGGTTCGGGGACGTTGTTCTGGGTAAAAGTTTTTTGCGTATAGGTATTAAAAGTGTGGGGTAAGATGCAACGCGCGCGTATATGCAATTTCTATGTGTACGATGCATATATAATATTTGTTTACCATACTGACTAATGAATTTTGTTTCGACGCTGATTTCAGAATAACCAACGGTATAACGGGTTTAATAAAGTTTTTGAGCTATAATTTATTCAACGTGTTCAAAGTAGAATGAATTCACCAAAATTATTTTTAGTCATTAAAATACGTGTACGTATGTGTATGTGTAAATAAGAAGAATATAAGTACTATTTCCCGTTCGAAATTGAAGATCAAAATAATCATCAAAGAATATAAATTACTTCAAAACCACGACGGTGCAGTGAAATAAGCTAATTACTCGGAACTACGCTGATCGTTAATTGATCATTCTTTTTTTTTTTAAAAGCAACATCAATTCAAAACCATATACACACAAAACCAATCAGACCGAAAATTACCGGCCGCAGACGTATAAATCCGTACGCCGATACTGCTAATTCATGCAAAAAGCCAATAATAACCAGTCAAAAAGAAAAAAAAAAGAAAAAACTTTTTAACTCGTCGTAGGCGGCTACGATCTCCGGCTCTGCGAATGCATAAAATCGGCATAACTCTCGTCAATCCTCTCTCACTCGTCCCCACACTCGCACGTATATACACATATACTCGTATTCGTGAAAATCAACGAAAAAGAATAATAAGCGCCGCGCGGCGACCTCTCCGCTCGATATCATCATTACGAAGCCTAATGGACGGCCGGCTTTAAATCCCGATAAAACGGTGACTGCGGCGGCAACTGCTTGCGCACCAGTGCTTCTCTATCCATTAATGATAATGGGACCGGTTCTGCGCACGCGCGCGAACAATTATGCGACGAGAGCGTTCCAATTTGCATGGACGTCATAAATAGCCCAGCGATTATATTCCGCAAGATGGACAGAGAGAAAGAGAGAGAGAGAGAGAGAGCGCGATATAATCGCTTGATTAGGTTATAGGTCTGTTGACCGCTTTATCTGTATACACGCGGAAAAAAGCTGAATTAGAAAAAATTATTGCTAAGCGGATATTGGGAAAAGTATATAGTGCGTAGCTCATTTTTTTTTCTTTACGAGTGGGAAGGTATTTTATTGACGAAGATAAGATGATGTATGTATAAACGCGGAGGCTTTGAGTGCGAAGGTGAGAAGTTTTTATGGCTATGCGCGTAATAAAATTTGAGTAGTTTTCGTATATATTTCGACAGAATTGTTGAAGATCTGGTCGAATAAAGATAAGAAGAGCCCGCGGGAATGTATTATGCTAATCGTGTCGCTTACTTGAAATAATCGAAGCTCAAAAGGTTGCGATAAATTGCGAGAGAGAGAGAGAGACTGTCGGGGTTTTAAAAGTTTTTGATTTTTTTTTATTTTCAAAGAAGTCTGCAAAGTAGTTTGAAAATCGACAAAACTACCTACTCGAAAACGAGAAGTGTGCTCTTTTTCTCTTCGACCGCCAGAAACAAAACCAAAACCCAACCCAAAAAATCTTGGAAAAAAAGAAAGAAGAAATCACACAACCTACAGCCGACCGCACCAGAGCGTCGATCCTTCGGTATCGGATGTCGAACGGCCTGGAGGGTGTCGAATGTCACGCTCTCTCTTTCTTATATCCATACACACACACACACACGAGCATACGCACACCGAAGTATAAATGGTATAGTCCGAAAAAAGCGAGTGAGCGTGCGCACAAGAGGATGCGCTCTCGAGACTTCCTCCCACGCACGCGAGGACACAGTGGGAGCCATTGTCGGGGGGGTTCAATGCCGGCCTTTGATCGGCTCTCAAGAGGGAGAAGCGTATACGAAAGCATGAGAAAGTATGATGCGTATATATATATAGATGCGTCTTTCGAATTTCCTAATTGATCCTGTTTGGAAGCTTAAATGTGCGTGTATATGTGTTAACGCGATTTATTTGATTTTATTATGAAGCTGCAACATTTCGCTATCGTAGAATTCGTAATAAGAAGAAAGCGTGCGCGGGAAATCGAGAGAGTATAGGTATATTGAGAAAAACGACGGAATCGTATATGTATATACATATGAAGCGAGTGCTATATACGGAGATGTAGACTGGCAAAAAACACGAAGGAGGCGAGTAATCGTGTGGAAGGAGAAACGAAAGTGGCGTATATAGACGGCGCGTCTCGATTCGAGAAATATTAACTGTAGCGGACGATCGATCTGTGCGTGTGCGATCGCCGCACCCGTGCGAGAATGAGCGAACTAAAAGAGAGAGAGAGAGAGAGAGAGAGAGAGAAATCATTCAAAGAGCTGTGAGCGTATACAGTTCGCTCGAGGTGGTCGCGGATGCGAAAGGAAATTGCAACGTGGTAAATGGCCGTTGTTGTACTGCACGTGCTACGAAAGCGAAGATTGTAAATGAAACCTCTGTATTTCGCAAAAAAATAATGGTAATCACCGTAATGGTTATATATATATATATATATGAAAGTGTATCTATAAACAATGAACGCGCAGGCGCGTGTGGCAATGACTTTTGTCGATCGACAACACAAAGGACTCGCTTTTAACTAGCTCAGTTCCTATATACATATATATAAAATCTAAAATAAAAAGAAGAAATCATTGCTCGCTAAATCGGCAAATATCATCAACCTCCGCATGATAACCGTGCGATGGTCGATAAAGCAGAACTCGCCCCCCCGGCCCATCTCGGCGTGTACTCATCTCTCACTCTCTCTCTCTCTCTCTCCTCCCTCGTCATGGACCAGTCGTGCTCCGATTCTATTCTGCTCTCCGCGCCCTTCGCAAGACTCGTCGAGAGCGAAATTACACGCGAGTATAATACGTCGCGCTTCGTCGTTCTTTTTGAGACGGTTCTGCGCGCGCATATAATATGGATGACGATGTGGTATAGAATAATATAGAGAAATTATTGGCCGATTTGAGACAGCAAGCGCGAGGTTTTTGAATGTTTTTTTTTTGCCGGGAATATCGGAAGTGTACAGATTTTGGAGTGACGTAGTTTTTGAAAAGAGTGAAGAATTGTTTTAATTACGCAGAATTGTATTAATATGTGAACATATATTATTGATAAATGCGTATAGTATGAAACAGATTTTTATATAAGTAAATAAAATAATATTATTGTAAAGGGAGAAGAAATTTCATACCAATGAAATTAATGCTCTGCGCGCGCATTGAAGAGCACAACGTATACCTCATGCTTCTTAAAAATAAAACCATACTCTATCTCATCGGATCCAAAGAAGCTTCATTCATTACACACCAGCTCCCAAAATCGCACCCTTCACTTCTCTCCGCAACTCTTCTCTCTCTCTCTCTCTCCCCCCATTACTCCCCTCTTTTACCGCGCTATCACCGCCTGAATATCGAGCGCCAGTTTCGAAGCCGCTAATTATCGGTACATAATCAACCCCCCCACTCAACGCATCGCGGGCAAATTTATCGGATGATGCACTCGCAGGAGCCATATACGAAAATTTCGGCCCTTGTCGTTCGATCAGCGGCGAAACGTCATTCATTACGTCGCGCCGGACGTTTTAATCGGCATGGGTATGTGTATACCGTTTCAAGGGGAGAGAGGGAGGAGGGGTGCTGGCGAATGGAAGAGGGAGGACGAGGAGGGGAAAAGAGGATGCACCGAGCGATGATTTAGGGCTTTCATAAGTCGTCGATGAAATGATATTTCGATGAGTTGTTGGTGGCTGGTTTTTTTTTTGAGTGAATGAGGGACAGGGAGCACTGTGGTATTTGGTAGAATTGTTTTAGCTTTTTTTTATTGCGAGGAATAACCGTTAATAAAATATGTCGAAGAAGAACCTACGGTTACCTTTGTATGTGCTTCTTCATTTTTTTTTTATTTATCCCTACTATGTAATATTTTTTTATACAAAAAGTTGATTGTATTCTATTTTACTTTTTTATAACTGGAATTTTCCTGCTACTTTCAATTCAACATCAACAGCTTCAATGTCTTTATATGAAAAAGCTAATATCAAAGTATTCATTTTAATCCATCTATAAAAAAAAAAAGAAAAATATCCTTCCCTTGACTCTCGCAATCTTTTCACCGCACTTATATACCTTATATTCCAGCGTACAATCGCAGCGACACCATGCTCAACAACAACACCTCTTTGGGATCCTCCCTTGCATCGACCAAACCAACCAAACCAGTAGTTTCTTTCTACCAAGGTCTCCCCTTCCACGTGTGTATATATACAATAGTGTCGCACCAGCTCACGCGCGACTCGCTATTGTATTATAATGGCATCGCGAACATTCGACTAAGTGGCCCGAGCACGCGCGTGCACCCCTTCTTCTTCTTCTTCCATTGCGCAATTTATAGCCGTTCGTTAGTCGCGATTTTTCTCCCCTCCCCTCCCCCAGTACACGCGGGAGTTTTCGTCGTCGTCGTGGACGGAAGGAAGGAATAGTATAGAGGCGGGCAGAGAGACGTTGGCTATACTGCTACTGTGAGAAAACGGGAGAGAGGAAGAGCAAGAGGAAGAAACGTGTCGTCGCGTTCTTTAACCCCTTATACACGGGATTCTGAGCTGAACTTTTTTTTCCGAGGTAGCTTAACAATGGGGCGAAGGTTCTTGTGTGTAGCCTCATGGTCTATGCCGCGTGAGCTTACTTTGTTTACTCTGCAACGAGCGTATAGGTTACACTGACCGCGTGCGCGGGTATTTATGAGGAAAAAAGCAGCACGCTCGTTAGGAGTCAATTTTGGTATTAGGGGAAGACTTTTATGGATTGGGGAAATTGTCGAGGTGGTTTATGGTGTTTAAAAAGATTGTTTAGTTTTTCTTTAATTGTAATTAGTAGTTGAATTAGTATAGTGGTTACAGCATACTTGTATAATCATGTAAATATTTGAATTATAATGGTTCTTATGAATTACTATAATAGATGCATTTTTTGTTACTCATAAAACATCTAAGAAAATAAAACAATATAATAAATATTACTCTCAAGGAAGTTGGTTTTAATGTAAATCATATACAATTGATATTATTAAGTGATGCGAAAGTACGCTCTCTTGAGATTGTTTACAGTTAAAATACATGATAAAGTAACTTTTTACATAAAGTTTTTATGAATCACGTCAATTATAAAAAAAAGCTATATAAAAATTCCCATATCAAAAGAGTGATCTGGAAAGCAAAAAAAAAAGGTAAAAAAAAGAACGCCAAAAAAAACGATAATACGCGTAGCAGCAGGCCAATTAATCACTAAAAAAATTAATACACTTAACAACCCTCGCAAAATTACCATATAACACAAACAAAATCCTCAAAATAGCGAAGTCGATCGATGCAGCGAAATTGTCGAAACAGCCGCTACACTATATAAGCAGGCAAGAGCGCCTCGAGTCAAGTGGATTTTAAACGGGGAATCAGATCAGTCCTTTAAACAAGAGAAATAAAAGAAGTTTAAATTCCCGCGCGTGCAACGTACATACATATATATATATACACGCACACGCTGCGCGGCAGCAGCTGCTCTCCTCGCACGCGCGCCTTTCATTCGATTTTATTGATCGCCCCGTCTCTCCCTCTCGTACTTTTTTCCCGCCACAGTAGGTTTCCCATTGGCTGGTGTGTTTTTAAATTTCATTTTATTAGCATTGTTGGGTATCTTCGGTGTATGTTATTAGGAATAAGTGCGCGGTGTTGTTGTTGCATTCGATATCTGGTGCGCACGGACTTCGCGCGTTTGCGATTACGCAACGTTATTATACGATCTTGTGCACCTTCTGTTTGTAATTGTTCCCTAAGTGCGCGTTATTTGTTTTTCCAAGGGTATATGAAAAGCAGGTTTGTGTAACGGTGAAACGGTTGGAAAATCGTTCAAAATATACGTTGACTGTTAAATGGCAATAAAATATTATTTACTTCGTAACCGGCACTTATAGGTTTTGTTATAATAATGTTTGAATAATACTAAAAAATCGATTAATAAAAAATGAATTGTATTTGAAGTCGTATTCAACGATTTTTGTAAATTACTTTTCAGCATGAGATGAATACAGCGATTCTTCCCTATATTTGAAACTTCCCTCAATGTGAGGGTGAGGGCAGCACCTACAAGTCCCTGTATTGCCTCGATTCTGAGTTTAAAGTTACACGCCGTCTTTCCCTTATGGAAATATATACTATCACTACATTGTAGGCAAATTTAAAATTTTATAATTATAAACATCAGTTACATTAATAAAAAATAAAATTACGTAAAGTAATAATATCGAACTATCTCATAATAATGCAATTTTGGAAATTAATCAACAGTGATCCTGTATTTATAATGTTGGTTAGTCCAATACTTCAAAAATCCTGTATATAAAAAATAATTGTAAGTAATTATTCCGAACTTTTCAATATTAAATAAAAAATTTTCTCCCAATTACTTTCAGGCAAAAGCAAATCTTAACCCCCATACCTCCCTATATTCAATTGTTCGCAAAATTCATCCCAAATCATCTACTTCCCAGATCATAACCCAACCCAACCCAACCCCCGTCACCTCTCGCCCTTCCTATCTATGTAAATCACTGAGTCGCTCCAACCGGCACACCATACATGCACTCGCGGGGGCACCATCATCATGCGAACCCCTCTTGCCCACTTACACTATAACGGCCGTTACACACGTACACACGTGCACACACATCGCTTTAAAAAGTGTGGCGCACGCGCCCGCTTTGTACATCCCTGGGCGAGGCCGTTCGAGAAAGAGCAAGACGGAGTTGGTATATGTGTGTGTATATATATATAGCGGAACATCTGCCGGTGGTCGGGGGGCCTGCTCCCACAGGCCCGCGCCCGAGACAGAAAGAGAGGGAGAGGTGTCCGTGCGTGTACGATACTGACCGTCCTGAAAAAGTCGGCGCACTTGCGTGTCTGTATGTGTGTGTATGGTTGCCGTCGCCACTTGCTCCGCGCGTGCGGCAGGAGCGAGGTGCACGGCGGGAGAATGAGAGAGAGAATGAGAGGAAGAAGCATAAAGGCTATAGCGCGTGCGGAAGGATGTGCACTGTGGTGGGGGAGGGTAAAAGGCGAGGGTATACTATATTGGGGATCGGTATATATAGGGATGGGACCCTAACGCTCTTTTTTTTTTAGAGGTTGGGGGTATACTGCGAGGACTTAGGCGGGTATAATAGATGGATGAAACACGTAGATTTGTTAGTGTGGAGCGTGTTTGTTAAATTGTGGGAAATATTGTAAACGATTGTTAATATGAATAGGATAGTGAAAATTTTATGGAGAGGTGTAAGAAGCTTAGTCGACGAGAATTTCGTTATAATTGTGGAATTTTAAAAAGTTTTGTTGAATTCCTTACGGCATCTTCTTTGATTATAATTTAAATAATAGAACGATCTAACCTTAATTTGAAGACCACACCTCACTTATTAATAATATTTCACTCCTTTCTGCATAAGTCTGACATTAAGTTTGACTTACCTAAAACAAACAAAAATAAAAGAAAATTATTAGTATATGCAATTCTTTACGTAGTTATCAAGAGAATAAAAGAAGAATTGATGAATATTAAATTAAAAAATAACACCGTTTTGTTGGCATTCCGAGACATCGTCAAATAGCTACATAAATTTATAAATATGTTACTTTTTTGTAACCGTGGAAAAATAGCTGTAGTAAACTTCAGAAAAGATTAACACATTTTAAGGATTAGTGCTTTCAAATGCACTTAACAAAGGCGTTCCAATAGTCCTTCTACCCACAATAAAGACCCTAACGGTAAACTATACGCAAAGGATAAGCTCACAACTCTTTGAGTATATTTAACCGCGATCGATACAGCTTGACAGAGATGCAGTTTGTGGGTGGTCAACTATATTTCTTCTTTCCCTTTTTTCTCCCCCCCCCCCTCCCCCCATACCTTTTCGAATTCATATTTAACGAAACTTTTATATAAATTTCTTTTTTCATCTTCCTTTAAAACTTACAATGTAATCGTCACGACTGATCACACCATTCCCGACACATTATAGCAATAAATAAAGCAGTAACGCCATTGTCACTTCACATTTATCCTCGCGATTCATCGAACCGATTGTGCACGCGCATGCGCGCATAATGAGGTTTTTTTTTCTTCTTATCCCATACTATATAATAGTCTGCGCGGGAGAGAGAGAAAAGAGCGCGCGCACGGCGGAACGGTGAACGCGCGTATACGTATAGCAGTTCGCGTTCCATTCGGCGAGCGTGTAATGCGAGCCAACAAGCCGTGGCCGCAAACACGGAGGGACGGCCTGCGCTTTTCATATTGTGATACCGCAACTGAAAAATCTATTAACTCGTCGCTGGTCAGTTTGTACAACGAGCGTATATAATAAGTCTGCTGGTAATCTTGCACTGGTTGATTTATATAGACATTCGAGAGAGAGTTATACGGTACTGGTGGTTTGTTATGTGAACTATTTTTATAGATGTAGCGTTTGTAAAGCAAAGTTATTCATCTTTTTTTTCGTCGTATTGTATAATAAACACTAGTTTGTTTGGTTAATTTAACTAACTTGTCGAAGTTAAGTATTTGATTAGCAACAGTTCTTTAGTGATATCACGTTATACAAGCGTTGAAGTCGCCGGTGACTTCAATGAGTGGCAAGAACAGATGCATGCGTAGAACATAAGATAAAAAATAAAACTAAATCTTTGTAACATTGTGTCATTACGTACGTAAAGAATAGAATCCTTAGAAAATAACTGGACAACACAGCCGATGTATCATCGAAAACAATTAATTACGAAAACAAATAACGTGTCCAGTTGAGAAACAGTTGTCTACTGCGATTGCGTCTATCGAACATTGGCAATAAATAAAGAATTCATTACGAAACAGATCTGCACACATTATATACCCTTCGCTAGCAACTACATAT
>JAWWEQ010040461.1:0-18470 GCA_035583055.1 Torymus tubicola | reverse complement strand
AAGCGATTTAGGTGATTTTAAAAGAAAAAAAAATTTTGACCTCTCGATTCACCTGAGAACTGCCCATATATATATACGGGAGAGAGATGCGTTTTTTTTTCCTCGTGGGCGTGAGGTGCGTAGTCTAGAGCATATATATACGGACACAGTATGAAAGGATTTTACTGTTTGTTCCTATATATAGCGAGTATACTGCTCGTTTCGCCGGTAGCAAGCGGCGTTTCGTAATTTTCGGTTTGTATGTATATACACGGGAGTCGAGTTTTTTTTTCGGGGATATACAGAGTAAATGTGTTATTTACATGCGTGTGCTGGCTGTAAAAGGAGTATGTGTATATGTGTGTAAGAGTGATATGTGTATGTAGAGAGGTGCTTAGAAGGTTTTTTTTGAGAGAGAACCAACTGTATATGTATGTATATGCGGCAAAGGAGTGCGAGGTGAGGTTGAAACGGTGCGCCGAGTGGAAATGAGTTTCGAGAATTTTTGAAAGAACTTTGCGAATGCTTAAACACTGTTGAATACTGTACACCAGGGCCGGTATATATACAGGATTAACATTTTTGGGTGTGCAAAAATGCAAATTGCAACTGAAAAAAATAGTCGAATTACATTTCTTTTTCCGGTCGTTCGTTTAAAATTATTTTTTAATTAAACACTGAGGTACCCATTTTAACAAACAATGATTGGTACAAACACCCGAACTATACTGATATATCGCACCTCACTATCTCTTTCAGCTTAGCTGAATCAGCAATCCCGATCCAATCACCTTTATACCAGCAGCATTATCCTCGACATCCTCACTCAGGAGAAAGTGATCATTTCATCTGAAACTCTCGTTCCTATAAACACTTCCAACAATAACGCATTAAACATTTTTCTCAACTCAACGAATATCACGATTACCATTTTTTTCTCTCTCAAACAAAATTCGAAATCACCTATACACAAGCTGCACAAAGGTCAACGTATCCACACCGTTATTATACTCGTCCGAAACATCGCGCGTGTTGCATAACCATCATACACACACACACTTCCTGAAATTCAAGCCAGTCGCGTGGTTCGATCGTTGCGCATCGTATAATCGAATTATCAGCGCGTGAAAAAAAAATCTCCATAATCCAATCCATCTCTATCATCGTGCCTATATATACGTATTCCACTTGCCTGGGCCGCTCGATAAAAGCGATAAAAAGCGACCCTAATCCAGCACGTATATAGTCGCGTGGATCTTATATACATTCTATGTATGTATATATCAATAAAAAGAGCGATGAAGGGTGAGGAGGGAGGGAGGGAGGGAGAAAAAAAGAGAATTTCTACGCGGAGTAATGCTGAAAATTCCAATTACGCAGGCGGCTCGATGGGCCCCGATGGGTTAATACCAGGCGAATAATGGATTAGGGAAGTACAGCGCCTGGGAGATGGATTGGGCGAACGCGAGGAATTCCTGTGCCTCTATCTTTCTCCCTTGCTCTTCCTCATGCGCTATACCTCTTCTATATGCTCTCGCCGCGGAGGCTCTGAAATATGTATAAAATGCACAATGGTTTTGCGCCTTATCTAGCTCCGTGCGTTTATCCCGCGATGATGAATTAGTAAAAAAAAAGCTTAATAATTCAAGTAATCATGTGTGCTTGTATGTATGAAGGATATGTGTAATGAATTGATGAAATGTGCGCTTATCCATCATTCTAATTATATTACATATAATTTAAGATCAAATTTGACGTGAGTATGTGCAATGCAAAAGAGTTTTTTTTTAATTTAAATATGAAACGTAATTACATGCGTTGTGGAAAATTGAATTCAGTTTGATTAAGTTTTCACTGCTGCAAGTGAAATCTAAAAATATACGAATTGCTTTTCTAGCTACGTCAGAGCTGCCTCCTGAATTATGTAGCAGTGATATACGACAATTCGACGAAGTCATATTAAAGAAAGCTTTGCCGATCCGCCCTCAAAGAGGTGCAAGAAGGATGCTTAGAACCAGAGAGAGAGAGAGAGAGAGAGAAAGAGAACGTAAAACCATTTACATGTAGATTAAGATTTAAAATACGTCCGGTATTTTCCCTGTCGAGTTCCAAGTGAGGAAGCTGCTACCGCTCGTGAGAGAATATTACACCGTATACCTTTTCCTTTACCTTTTCTGTATTTTTCTTCTCAGATGAGTGAGTGTATTTAATTTAGAGTTTTTTTTATTATTATACTAATTTATTTAATATAAAGAAAGGTTTTTTAAAGAATAAAAAGTTTTTTAATTTTTAAAATTATTAATTAATGTATTATGTTGGTCCCTGACTTTTAGTAATCTGCCTATCTAAGTATCCACTATAACAGTACATGCGTGCGATGCGAACGAAAAAGGACATCTACGAAAGTCTTAAGATACCGCACATATTTGCGTTCAACCGTGGAATTTTTAAAAAATCACTCGTTGTAAAAATTTGTGGCTACCACAGGAAAGTAAAATACTTGTAACGTTACATAATATAAAATAATTAAAAAATATTACGTCAGCACATGATGGTACGTGAAATATTATAATTAATAAAAACAATTTAAAAATTTGAAGTAAAAAATATAATTAAATACACTTCTACGTGAATTCCAGTTGCACGCAGTATAAGTAATTTAAAACACATATTTTTCAGCATCGCGATAAATTTCGCTTTTTATGTAACATTGCCGTGCGCGCGCGGCCGAACTAAAGAACGCGAAAAGGCAAGGGCCGGTGCGGGTACAGAGAAATATTGTACACTATACGAGCTATATAGATATATATATATACACAAGCGGGCACCGAGAACCAGCAGAGAATGGAAAAATATAAAAAGCGGTAACGAGTATAGAGAAAAGTTTCTAGGGAGTTGAAAAAGAAGAACAAGAAAAACCCTGGTGCGCGGGGGAGAGAGAAAGAGAAGGAGGAGGAGGAGGAGAATTTAAAGACAGCCGGCAGAGAATGAGTAGGAAAAATAAGAGGCAGAAAAGTCACTCGAGTACCAGGCGAGCGCGCGCGCGCGCGGGACTTGGAAACGCGTATACGAAAGGCACCGAAGTGGAAGGAAAAAGTAAATGGGTAGAAAAGAGGTGCGAGAGCAGGACGAGACGGCCGCTATAGTATTGTTATACTCACGGGCATTACACGCGAATCCGGATAATGAGGTATTAAAGTAATTGGAAAAGTTTTTAGGCCAAGAATAATAATTGTTTACATGTATCTATATATATATATATTTATGTATATATACATAAGCCTCTCTTCGTCGTCGTTGTTGCGGTCTCTTGGCAATGTAGCGGAGACAATCCTTAATTCTAGCTTGCAATTTTCCCTACCCTCGTAAAAACAATAGCGAGGCTGCCTATATACGTTTATTTTGCGGTACATATATTACATAAGCCAAAACATTTGAATTATAAAAGCAACCTCTCTTAAAGAAGATACTACATCTTTTTACCAGGGAATTAAAATTTTTATTCGACCGTTAACAGAACTATCCGTCGAAGCGCACTCATTAAGTAATGACATACGAATGAAAAAGAAGAAGAAAAAAAAACAACAGAAAAATTCCAACGTCATTCCGTGGCCTCTTACAAGCAAATTACACAACATGTAGCACACACACACATGCCAAAGCAAACCCATATAGACGCGTAAAAGCAGAACAAAATCACGTATATAGGCGAGCGTCAAGAGCGTGCACGCGCGTGCAACATCACCTCGCTGCTATACATATCGTAATATCCCGTGTGTGTGCCTACACACTTGTCGTACAAGCGTACCGCGCCTCCGCCCAAACGATGCGTATCACCTGTATATATATATACATACACGTACGCAGATATATACATAAAATGCGAATACGCAACAAAATCCGTATATACGCAACCTCGCCTCGGTTATGCTCTAATCTAAGGAGAGACTCTATTAAAGTCGCGATCGCGGAAATCCCCTTGTACGACGCGGCGATGTTAATGAGGCAAAAAACCGAGCACCTCGGCCGTATCGTGTTTTCGGCTCGTTCTCCTCTATTTTTCTATACGATAGGTATACGGCTAGCTACGACTGTACAACCTTAATTGCCATGTGAGAGGATAGGGAGTTTGCGTGTGTATATACATCGGACGTGTGCGCGGAAAATTTACGTCGCGTAATTGCGAGCTGCACTCTCGTGGGTATATAGGTATACGAATGTATAGGGATATTGCATTGACGTTTATATGAGGGTATAGGCGAATTTGCACGGGAGGTGTGTAAGTGCGCGGTTTGGAAATGAATTGAAGGGAATTGGTATGGGAAAGGTGATGGGTTTGAGTTATGTTGGTTACTTGGGTCTTTGAAATATAATTTGTTATATTTACAAACTTATATTTATAAAGATAAAATATATATCGAAAATCACTATATTATTTGAAATGTTTACTTTATATTAAATTCTTTAAGAGAAAACGAAAAGTAATGAGATAATCGTGATAATATAACGTTTTAATAACAAGATAATTATCAATTTTGAAATTTTGAAAAGCAATTGGTTTTTGATATAGACTTATACATAATTATACATATATCCATTTAGCGCAATCTGTACATGATCAGCAATTACATTTTTATCCTAAAGCACCCAATTATCGGTTATCTCAAGATCTAAACCATCACATGCCACTTAACTTACCCGACTAAACACGATCAGTATATACTTCTATACTTTTTTTTTTATTATAAAACACCTAATTATTTGTTATATACCCGACGTTGTTACCCATCGCACGTCATTCAATACGTTTACACATATATCCAGTAGAGATTTTTCCACCTAAAAATAACCGTATAGCAGGCATCCAAACAAAACCACTTATCGCTGCTCACCCCTAAAACAAAAGAAAGAAAAACAACGTATATATACTTCCAAGGAAGCGTTCGCGCCTTTTTCTCTTTCCTCTCCTTTCTCCCGCAACGACCCTCGAGTATACTTATACATTCTCACTCGCGCACAATCGTCGCCGCAGGGTGCGCAAGGCGCGCAAAGTGTCGAAATTATGAAATTACTTGATGACAGGTTGCCGAGAAGCGCGAGAGGAACGAGAGCGTATACGCAATTACGCGTATGTCAATGCGCACGAAGAGAGAGAGAGAGAGAGAAGCAAGTCAGCCCTCATTAGCCAGTCGCTTGCTCTCGTCCTTTATTTCTCGCGGTTGGGTTTTTTTATTGCGCGCCTCGTTATATGGGCAGTGAAAATAGTAGGCTCGCGGCGAGGTGCAGCGGTTAATTGAGATGAAATAAAGGAAGGATGAAAAGCTGTGAGGCTCGGGTTCAGGGAAAAGGTTGAAAGAGTTTTTCATCGGTATGTGTAGGGATACAGTTATAATTTATATATATGTAAGCGAGGAAATTGTGAAACGGTGATTAAGCTGTTTGTATAATGATTTTTCTATGGATTGCTAAATGAATAGATCAAGAGGCAATTTCTTTGTTCTGAAAGAATATTAAAGTAAAATTATATGTTGTTTCTACGGATAGTATAGTAAAACATCGTATACGATTGTACGCTAAACTCTACAATAGCAAGAACCGCACTCGACGATTGCACAACAAAGCTCCTTAGTTTGATACTTTCATCAGCTTTTATTTTATAGGTTTCAACAGATAATTAACAATAACAAAACTCTACACAAAACTCCCCCGGCTCAATTGATTCAACCTCAAAAACAAAAACCACAAAATAAACCACCTCGCCCGATCGTTAAACCCCCACATATAAAAACCTCCACCACTACACCGCCCTCTTTAATTGCGCGTATGCGCGCTCGCGCGCCGAATACAACTCGAGACAATAAAAGAATCGTTATATCCTCTGCTCGCCGACAGTACCATATATATATATATATATATATATATATATACCTACACAAACCGCTGCCACCGAATCGCCGCTTAAATCTCGTGCCGGCGCGCGCGCGCGCAGTAAACCGGTGCAAGTGCGCTCGGCATTGTTTCGCAGTGGGCATTAAATAAAAGCCGAGGAGCTCGCCGACGGACGGAGAGAAAAAGAGTATAATAAAAGAAATCGACGGCGGTCTCTCGGCTGTCCATATACGCGGAATCGCTCCGCGTGGTGACCCTCGGAAGGCAAAAGCGGCGTGGCTTTTGTATCTTGCAAAAAGGGAACTTGTGTATATGCGTGTAATGCTGAATATTCGTTTGTTTTGAGTGTATATAAAGTGGGTGGGTGGTGTAGGCGCGACGACGGATTTGGTTGTGGCGAAGGTGTATGTATAGTGAGAGTGCAGTCGGTAGGATGAAAGTGTGAGGAATATAAAGGTGAATGTATGATATGGAAAGTTGCGGTATAATTGTTGTACTGATGTAGTAACGGAAATTTTGTTTAATGAGAAGTAGTAAGTGCGATATCATAAGTGGTATGGTACTATAAATATTTATCCTGGATATACATAATTTAAACGTTTAGCGCAATTTTAATACGATCGCAGGCATAAAAGTTTGAATGTCATTAATTTAAGAATGAAAGAAAATAATTGATTTTAATTATCTGAAAAATAATTATCGTTCATTGTACTTTTATAAAGTATTTGACGGTAATGATTGGAAATAATTAAAGTCCACTCGATAATTAAACTCCCATTGCTCCGTTAAAGTAAACGTATTATGCAGTCGATAAAAGGTCTGTTTAATAAAAACTCTCTTTCTGTAATTTAAAAAATTTCATATTCCTGTAAATATTTTAATCGAATTTCAATAACTACTGCCTTACACTTTATTGATAAAAAAAAAGGAAAACCTACCACTAAAATCCACGAATCCTTATCCGATATATACCAAAAATAATCTTCACTTTCCAATACCCATCATCACTAGATTGTACCCATCACGGAAAGCTTCAAACCACACTCTGTGCATATCCTCCCGCATGCTGTATTTCACCATCATCCGCGTTGCATCCTCCTCCATCCGCATGAAACCCACTCCGACCGCACCAGTGTGTATATATGCGTATTGCTTATTCTCTCGCTCTAAAAACGAGCGCACACGTACACTGCTTCCTCTCGCTACCGATCGACACTTCATCATCCACGTATATATATATATACACAGACATAAACATGTATATATCTGTATAGATATACACGCATGCCCACATAAAATATGCAGAAAAAAAGCGTTCGCGGACGTTGCTTTCTTGCGTTATCGAAGGTGAACGGGCTATATATATATATATATATATACACACACGTACGCGCGCGCAGCTGCTTTCAATGCATTCGAGATGCTTTCGCGCTCGCGCTTTATTTTAATGCGGATACGACGTATATATACATACATACATACATGTATGTGTTATGTGCAAACGTACACGAGAGAGTGAGAGAGGCAGAGAGAATTATTGCGAGCGAGGAATTTGCGCGCGCGCGCGAATATGGAGTGAAATTATCGGGCGAAGGCCGTTAATTCTCGCCGTGCTGTATACGGATAAATGATTTCTGGAGAGAGTACATTATATACGAAACGGTTGTAGCACTTTCGGTTTGACATATGTGTATAAGTATAAAGGAGGAAGTGCATGTGCTGATGGAGTTTTTCAAGAGGAAAAAAAAGAGAGGTGGGAGTGTTTTTATAATAAATTGCGAGGCTCGTTTTCGTGGACAAAGGGATTGACTGGTTTATCGGACGTCGCGTGATGGAAGTGGATGCTTGTAAAGTGAGATTATGAGGATTTAAAATTGAAATGTTAAAGGGTCGCGTGTAGAATAGTTGCTGTAGGTGTGTAAATCAGGATTAAATTTGTTCAATATTTATCCACACGTGTTAGTGGATTAAAGCAAATATTATATATTATATATATGTATAAAGGACAGTATAAATAAATATTTTTAATTCTGAATAAATTTAAATTGAAAATTGAAAAATTGATTTCGTTATATATATTTCTTTATCGAAGGAAAAATGATTTACATTGTAAAATCATGTTATAAATGCAGTTGTAATTTATACAGTTTAATTGCTATACGTCCTGAAGAAATAAAATCGAGGTTAAATCAATCTTGTTACAAATGTACACTGTTCATTGTTATAATTCAAGTTATTGTACAATATTTTCTACAAATATAAATATTAAAAGCGTAAAATTAAAAAAAAAATTAGCGAGAACGACGCGAAAACTTTATACTTGATTAGAGTAAATTCAGCATTACACGTTACAAAAATACACAAGGGAAAGTCGTATACATATAACCGAACTAATGGAGCTTGTCTCGTTATCGCTGTACACGCGCATTAATTCCCCGAGCGCGATCATTAGGAAAATTTTTATCATTCACGAACTATTAAACCAATCACCGATATACACATTTTCCAATTGCAATTTCACCCAATTACCGACGAAAACAAAAACAAAATCACCTTCCCTTTCATCCTTCTCAATGTACATCCAGTTTTTACATAGTGTGTAGTTCACATATATACGTATAAATTACACACCTCACTCTCTTCAACTCTGAAACTCTGTTTGCACTCTGGTATACGCGAGAAGCGCAAATGAAAATGCTCACACTCGTATACAGCGAATACACGCGCGCGCGCTCTTTGAGGAAGCGAAATGAGCGTGCGCTTACGCAAAGGCCGCGAGCGTAAGTCCAGCGAGGTATTACGGAGGTTTCTTCTCTCCGACGAGTGTTAAACCTGTTTTGAGGAATAGGCGGCTAACGTGCAAGCGTGTATACATATATACGTGTAATTAGAATGCACGCGCGCGCGTGTGTGCGCACTCACTGTGGTCAGTGAATTTCAAGCCTCTTTGAGGAGGATTCGAGCTTAAAAACGGTGCGACGATGTTAAAAGTATAATTAATTTGGATAGTGAAAAAAAAAAGTATGAAAGAATAATTTATGAATAATTTAAGAATAATTTGAAAAGCCGTAATTGAAAGTGTTAAGCGCAATCTCGTAAATCATTCTTTTTTTTTTAAACCCCGGTAGCTGAGAAAAAATCGTTCCTTCAAATAAATGATTAACAGCCCGGCTCGTAAAACCACTTTTACGACGCCATGAAAAATTCCAAAAATACGCGAAAATCAATTATACACTCAGTTCGCCCTCTCGACCGCAAAAATTCGCCGAAAACTCTGCGGCGAACCCTGCACTCGACCCGTTAACGACGCACAGCGCGCGTCAATTAACGCACGTGCACTTTCTCCGCATCGTAAATCGCTTCTCGCAAAAAAAGAAGAAACAAAAATAAAAACCATGCGTATCTCAATTACAAACGTCGCAAGCGCGATATCGTCTAAACTTCTTGGAACGCATATATAGAAGGACAGTTTTATGCGTGTGCGACTAGAAATATATCGTCGATAAATATTTGAACCTTTCAGACTGCGCGTAGTACGGGTATTATAGTAGCAGCGAGTGAGGTGAATATTACTGTGCACAGTGGTATAACGGATGGGCTGAAGAGAAGGGATATATAAACGTGCGTATGGATATACTTCCTTGAAGAGGCTACGTTGTCTTTTTGTGGTCGGCTGTTATTGCTCACTAATGTCGCTTACTCCTTTTTATTGCGATGGTTTGCGAATTGCGGTGAGAATTTAGTTGATGGGCACTTTAGTTGTGCGTATGGGTAAGAATAAATGTGGGAATGATGTGCTGAGCGGTATATTGGTAATGTGTGCAAAGTTATTTACAAAGAATCCGAAATTTTTACGTGTCAATGTTATATAACTTAATAAAGTTTCTAAGATCTTTGAGAGACTAAACAAAGCATCAACCCTAATCAGCTAATCATCTAATCATGCTCGTCATCCTTTCCCACATCCCTGCAACCCAATTATCCCAACGACGAACCTTTATTCCCAGTGAAATAAGGAAAAAGCCTGCACTGGTACACGTATACACCAAAGCAGATAGCCTCGATGTCATCCGAAAACAGAGAAAAAAAAAATACACACACACACACACACAGGCGGTATCGGAATCGACTGGCAGCGCGCGACGTTGCAAAAAGGGCCGAAATCCAATTAAGCGCGGCCCCGCCGAGATAGATTGAAAGACGCTCGAGTGTTTTGGGGACATCGACAACGACGACGACGACAACGACGTGGAAAAATGAGGTGTCACCGAGCGCGCGTCAGGCAGTTTGCCGTTGTATATATATATATGCTCGTGCTTAATCGGACGTTCACTTTTTTCCGAAGGGAGCGAGAAAGAGAAGAGGGAGACGAGAAGATCTATATAGCAATGCGGTTCGACGGCCCGATGTGCTCGAGAATGTTTTGGGCCGAGGGAGGGACAGACGCGAGAGTTAAGCGCTGATGCTTATGGCCGTGGATGTACAGGCTGATATTGAAGTGAGAAGGTGATTGGAGATTGGTGGGGTGTTATATGTTTTTGTATAGGTAATATTGTTGCTAGAGGATAAGGCTGTTGGATTAACGTAATATTGTTTGTGTATATAGATGTCAGAAAACAGATTAATTAATGTTAATTGAATGTTAAAAAAAATTGATGGTTTTTAAAGAGGAGGTACATATTGTAATCGAATCAGATTGCACGATTATTTCCTATATTTCAAGTTATTTTTGCAACTCATTATAGAATTCAAAAAGATACAAAAAATCATCTTATAATGTAATGAAATTTTTTTTTTAATACTAACGGTACAATAATTTTAAATTGAGTTCGATTCTATACCGAATATATGCCAGTAGATAAAGGATAGATCTACTCAGACCATTCATCCGAATTACATTTATAATTTTGAACATATTTTCCTTCTTATTTACCAAAAGTTTTATTGTATTTAAATTTTAAACTTGAATTCAAACAATTACATACTATCAATGATTCGAAATATTTGATACATTTAGCATTTTATGTTCAGATACATAAGCTACACATCTTATATTATGAAAAAAATTTATTTTCATCAATGCACATACTTATCGTCAAATTTAACAGGTCTTGTCGATAATTGCTCGACAACCGCCAAACTTTCTTTGACGACTGTACAAGCCGGTGAGAGTCCTAAGGAAGAGGCGCCTCCTCGTAACGCGATTCGCGCGCGTGGACTCGGTGATTAATGGTTTTTCGTCGAGCAATCGACGAGAATGCAGAGGACGTTCCGCGCCAACGGAGTCTTTGACCCCAACAGCAAAACGAGAGGGAGAGAGAGAGAGAGAGAGAACCGTAATGAGATCGACCGCAAGGGATGGAATGCGTAGATTCTCTTTTTTCTCGTTCTCTGTCTTGCTCCCTTCGCAGTACGCTACGTTATATACGTTTTTTTTTGCGACAATTAGATTGCGTAAGCAAAAGTTTTCTTTTTCGGGAGTAGCGAGCAGGGGTAATTACGAAAGTAGGGCAACAGCGGGGAGAGAAGATGCCCGCGCGCGCGCGCGCACAGAGCGAGAGAGTTTGGCAATGCTCCTTGAAAGGATTCTCTGCGCAGAACATTAAAAGATTAATTATGCCCTTGGAGAGAGAGAGAAAGCTGCGCGCAGTTAAGTGCAAGGCTCGCAACGAGCTTTTTTCCGACCACTATACGATTGCTCGTAATTATTGTTCTCGTGCGTTGGGTAGATTTTTATAGACGAGCATTTTGTTATTATCAAAAAAAAAAATTGTTTTTTAAGAAAAAAGTGCCCAGACGTAGAAGTAAAAATATTCTTCGTATGAGAAACGAAAAATATTTCGTGCGCACGCACGCGTATATCGGCGTATTTTTTAATATTCCTGTGCGGTTCGAAATTCGTAACATATACCACTCGTTACTATTTTTTTAACGACGACAAAGGCGCAAAACAACGATATCGTATTCTGAATTACTCGTGGAAAAACCAACTTTAATTAAAAAATATATACCTCGCCGAAAATGGGACGCGACGACAAAAAAGAAACAACACCGCACAATGACTGTTGCGCATGGAATAGCAACAGTGTGCTTATACTGTGTATACTATATACACCACGGAAGAAACCCCAGGAAGCATTCGGGGCAAAAAGAAGAAGAGAAGAACCGAGCATAAGCATCAGCGAAGGAAATGGAAAAGCGAGGAGAAAAAAGAATGAGGAGAAAGGATCGAGATATCTCTTGGCATCTGGGTTCTATATAGAAGCGACGTTGAAGAAGAGACGAAGTATAGCATATCGATGCGCCGGCGGCGGCCGTTGCTCGCGAAGATTTAAGACCGACTGACGGACGAACGGCTGCGCTAATTTGCGCTGCGCGTCATCGACCGATTGATTTACGGAGTGGCGCGTGATCGCGATCGACGCTGCGCGTGTAGAGTAAGCACAGGAAGTAAGGTCCTTTGAAAGCTAAAATCATTTTGCTTTGATAAGAATGTCTTTGTTTATTATAGGTTAATTTGTATAGTTAAATTTTTACCCGTACATTTCTAGGTCAACTATATACATAACCGCGTGAGTTGAACGATGCCTGTGGTATCTAAATATATAGGCCTTGCAGAGTACAGCATTTATATACCCGCGCGAGAAAATTTATCGGAGGCAATTGCGCAAGGAGATTGACAGAGCTCGCGATGCATATTAAAGTCGCGGTTGTAATAGGTAACGTCGAGTGAAGTTTCGCGCTCGCGACATAATTTCTCCGTTTGTATAATTGATAGCCCGTTGTTCATGCGGTAGACAAAAGAGTTGATTCATTATTTAATGAATCTACCAAGATATAGCCTTGTCAGTATATGTTGTTGTTGTTTTTTTTCCTAATCTAATCGCTCGACGCTATATATAGTAATATACATAATACAACAATGAACTTCGACGTTGAACACGTATTATGTAACGCCTTCAACAAAACTGGTTATGTTATCCACGTTATATATCCATACACACACACACACATATTAATCTAATAGCTTTGCTCTCAACATTCATTTCTCTAACCGCGCGCGATCTTTTAATTGCAACTTTCGCGTAAAAGTTCGCGCTTTTTTATCCGCGCTTCGTTATTTACGAGCACGAGAAAACGCATTTTCATTGTCCCCCTCTCTTTCTCGCCCTTCAAAATCAATAAATCATCGGCAACCGAATACCATTCTCGTGCGAAACTTTCGTAACAACGCGCGTGTTCGTATATACGATATGTATATATCCTACACGAGTTTAGCCCCTATATACTCTATTCTTCTTTCTCTCTTGCGTGCAGTCGTTAATTCACTTTACGATTCGATGCAGAAAAAGTTCATTAAAGCTACGAGAGCGCACGCGTACCGAAAAACGCTCGTAAAGTACACGTGGCACCATTAAAAACGATATTTCAATATAGTCGTTGTATCTATATATTCACATGTAGCATAAGCATATATATATGTATATTCTCTTGCGCGAGCTGTTAACCGTCAGATGAGAATCTCATGCCAAACGAGAGTGTGTGTAGTATATACTGCCACATTCATTTGCATAGGGTAGTTCTGATTTACGACGATGGTTTATCGATTAACTCGAAGTTTTACCAAACCCAGAAGTAAACGAAAAACGAACGTGTGTGTGTATGTAGCTTCAGTGCAATCGGTGTATATATACCAGTAGACACACGTGGGAGCGCGAAAAAGGGATTAGCAATAGTGGGGGAAAAAAAAGCAAGCGACTTCTGCATACTGCTGATATGCAGATGCGGGTACGTCGCACTCGCGCGCTGTTTTCATCCACGATGCACGCGCGTGAAGAGTATCACTGTCAACTGAAATTTTATCGCCGTAGTGCAGGTTTTTCTGCTGCCCGGCGTATATATATTGCATAAATGAATGTTTCATGCACTTCTTTGCTGGAGGAAAAAAAAATTCGTTTTTGCGACCGCGTTGAATTATTTTTCGTGTTTCAGTTGGTTTACACGCGTGGAAATATTTTATTCTTCTATACATTTTATGTTATATGTATAATAATTAGTCGTAATTTAAATAAAAAAACAAACGTTGTTTAAATTCGATAAACATCACCACCTACACTCAAAATAACAAGTGGACGAATTTCACGGCTTACCATACCTAACTTTATCCACTTACATGGTTACAGCTCGCACCATCGACTGAAAAAATTATGGCAACCAATTCATACCATTCACCTCAAGAATATACCATCCACCGTTATACCCTACCAACTCCACATCCCTCCCAATCCCTATAGATCCCTCGCTTCCTGGAACTCATCTTCACTATACTCAACCGACAATGACACTCTTCTTCCTTGCATTCCACTTCCCTACTCATTTCTTCTCTTCTTTCCCCTCCTATCAACTAACTCTCTCTCTCTCACTCTCTTCTCCTCAATATATATACATATACACACACACGCACGCATACCTATTCGCACGCGCTTCATAAGATATTCCGGTATTCCCACGCGCGCGCTTGACTAGTGTCTCCGGGGCGCGCAGCATATCTCCGGAACACGCGCGCGCGATATTCATTGCCCCCACCGCGTGTGCTGCTGCTGCTGCTGAGCGAAATTAGAGATAGCAACAGCAGCAGCAGCAGCAACCTCTCGTCGATGATATTGCGCTACACGAGCGTCGGGACGCATTCTTGCGGAGAGATGCCACGGGCTGTCTGTATGTGTATGTGTGTGGGACGAGAGATAGAGAGAGAGAGAGAGAGCGAGCGAGAGATGTGGGCTTGAGTGTTGTGGTTTTGTCATTTGTGGTTGGCTGTGCGCATGAATGTCGCCGGTGAGAGGGCGGCGGCGGCAGCAGCGGCGGTTGGTCTTTGTGACGCGCGTTCTCTACGCGCGTAACGGCTTTTTAATGAGTCAATTGTTTTGGATTTTCGGTTGGATTATGAGCCGGGTGGTGAGACATGGGTGAGAGATGAGAAAAGAATTGATGTTTAGTGATGAGGAAGAAGTGAGGTATGGTTATATGAATATGTAAATGTATATATTTTCGTATATGGGGTTCAGTTGGTTTGATTTTAACGTGAATATTGCGGCGTGTTAAAATTAAAGTAAATCGCGCCATCAAAATCTACATTATAATTATGAAATTAATATACCAGAGCAAATAGCATACCGCAATCATCGAGCATCAGTAGCATAAGAGCGCGGGCAGCAGCAGCAGCAGCAGGCCATTTACTAAAACAGCCCCGAAATCACGACCGCGCTCGCGTCACGCTCTCGCCTCCTAATCACAAGGCTTTCCCCGTCCTAATCACCACTGGCCGCAATAATCAACCAACTCCCTTTCAACCTCTCTCTATACATGTATATATATATATCTGACATACTATACACCCCCATCTAACCACGCACACTCTGCGATTTATTTCACGCACATATACGCGTATACTTCCGCCATTCGACGCCAAGGGCTAGTTTTCAATCAGTGAATAATGGACGACTCGCGAGTATATATATATATATAACGTACGGATGTGCGTCTCGGGCGCTAACTCATCCAGCGTCGGGGACTAACTCCGGCAGCGCTCTATATGTGCTCTACTATCTCCCCCGGGTGATCTTGGCCAATTACGTGGCCGTCGGTAGCTGAAGAGAGAGAGAGAGAGAGAGAGAGAGAGAGAGTTTGCCGACGGGATGTATTAGGCATACGGGTGTAGTTATGCGGAATCGGAAGAAAGAGAAGGAGAGAGAGAGAGAGAGAGAGAAAGAGAGTATCGAAGATTCAAGAGAACCATGTAGGGACGAGCTTGCGTGTAAGACTAGAGGTTGGAAGGGAGATTTGAAATTCAAAGCCGAGTGCAGTAGTGAATACGTTGGGGATATTGTTTGCTTTCTCTCTCTCTCTCTCTCTCTCTCTCTCTTGGTGTGTAGCATGCGAGTTTTGTGGGAATGAGGGAATGTGATTCGGTTAAAAATTCGTGGTATATGTATGTGCGGAGAGAAAGGCGAGAATTTGAAATGTTTTCTGATCTGGATACATCTAATTTTACGGTTTCGTGGTTCGTGTTGTATATCTTTTGTGTAGAATGTAACCAAAACGGTAGCGATTTGCAATTAAATATTAGTAAGAAGTTTAGAATTCTCTTTGTTTTTCTATAAATTTCATTCATTTATTTGTTTTTAATAGCAACAGAAATATGTGTAAGTTTTAATGATTAATAATCCTTTTAACTATGAATTAATCCGAATAAAGTTTAATCGAATCGCATCTCACTTTCATACAATACCTGCAGTTTAAGTGTATACTGAGAAAATTCGAGATAAGTTCCCGGAGATTCGCATCATTCTCTTGTGATTTTATGAACGCCTCTGTCTCCGGTATAATAATTTGGACCGAGCGAAATAAGCGAGTTTACCGCCGATTTATTCAGCATTTCATTAGGGTTATATAGCAGTTTTATGCCATTGTTCACAGATTCTAGTTTACGTAATTTACGAGCAGTTTACTCGTAAAGTGAAATTAAATGCCTCTGATATGAAGATTCTTTTCCCTTATTTTTTTTTCTCTCCTTTATACCTGTAGTAAAGTAAACAACAGCAACAAACTTTGCAAATCTTTTCCATTCCAGTTTTATACGGTTTTAAACAATATTTGAGTACAAATATTCTACAAAATACCTTTCCCTTCTTTAAATTTATTCAATACTGAAACTTTTTTCATAACTAAACGCATAAGAAATGATTCAATTTCTCTATATTAATACTTAATTTCGATAAAACTTACTCCATCAGCTATTATATTTCCTATAACATTATTCATTCCATTGCTCAACAATCCCCTTAATCAACAAAACCTCTAACCGTAAAAACCTAAACTACTTCCCAGACTCCATTCTCCTACCCCCTATAACAAAAACAATCATCACCAGCACACATGCGACTCCTCCCTCTCCATACGACAAATCGCATTCATTCATCCTCTTCCTCCTCTTCTCTCTCACTATACACACCCTCTCTCTCTCTCTCAGTCTCCCAAAGCGATCGCATAATCCTCCGAGCAGTGCACACACGCACGCGGCTTTAATTTGCACCTGCCACACGGTTTATATCCCCCTTATGGTCCCCCGAGAATTGCATATACGCGTTTGCTCGCGCGATAGTCATCGCTACGAGAGGAGAGAATTAGCCCGCGGCGCGTCGGCTTCTGCGCGTTCGAGAGGCCCTTATCACACACCGCGCGCAGGCGCGTTAATTTACTGTTTATACGAAAATTAGCCGCTGCCGGATTTAGCCCCGGAGTATGAATGCGTACAGCTCGGTTGTTTCTTATAGTTCTCGTGTTTCCTTTTTTTTTTTGTTATGGGGAGGCTGGGCGGTAGCATTCCGGCGAGTATAAAGCGCGACGGGTATGTAACGGTGCGTGTCGTCGGGTACGGTTGTTGTTACCGCGTGTTTTTAATGTGGCTGAGTTGTTGTCGATATATACTATGGATATAAAACATGGGAGGAAATAAAAAAAAACTTGTATACTGTTATGATTTTAACAGGTGTTTCGATGTGTTTGAATATGTTGGTTAATTTTCGCTGAGTTCACGCGGTTATATGGAGACATTTTGTTTTCATTTAGAGCGTTATTATTTACGATAGGAATGAAACGACTGTCGTTAAACTATTTCGGATTACAGTTAGAGAAATTGATAAGCTCCGACAGTACATAAACTAACGTTTATTGAACCACTTTTAACGCACGTACACGGTAAATTTATTAAACATAAATAGAAATTCTATTCGGTATATACCCCGAAGGCACATAACTTCAGGGAAATTCGATACTGCGGGTTAGTTATTTATGGGAAAAATACTTTGAATTTATAACGCATAATTTGCAAAGTTATGACTAATTGAATTCATATCATAAAATATATAAAACATAGTTGTGGTCTTTTAGTTGAATATTAGAAATACGAAATAAACACGCGGTATTTTTTATAGTATTGACCATATAAAAGCAGGAAGCCATCGATCAGTTTACACTTCGCGAGTATCTTGTCAAAGCTTCGTTAACAAATCATTAAAAATAATCATTAAACGAAAGTAAATTAGAATTTCATGTTCAAATATTGCTTTCTAATATCAAGAATATGATAATTTTATATAATTTATACTATTTAAAGTAGACAATTTTGTAACCCCATATCTATCATGCCAACTTTGACATGAGTTTTGACATAACACTGTATTTTCCTTCCTCTGAGCTTTTAAATAATTTTTTTCTTAAAAACTTAACCGCATAACATACAAAAAAATGCCAAGTAAAAAATATATATTTACCGATTACAAAAAATACAAACCACACGGCATATATATATATATATATATATGAAAAACCGCGCATATTAAAGATAATATTATCACGCGTTAAAACAAGTATTAGCAAACAGCCACAGCTCGTATCTTCGTACCACTCAGAGGCTTACAAGACACTGCACTTAAACAAACAAAACCGCGCTCGACATCCTTTGCGCAACTCCTCGCGCTATATAACGAATCACCTCACATCTCAGAACCGACATACACGCATATAATATATACTATACTTCT
>JAWWEQ010040430.1:0-18482 GCA_035583055.1 Torymus tubicola | reverse complement strand
ACTGAAGATTACTGTTGTCTTTGTCTCAATTCCGATCTTTTTCTGCAGTTAATTTCTGTTTTCTTCCGCTTTCTTCACTTGTTTTCTGATAGCTGCAGATATCAACTGTTGTCGGCATTAATTTTTTTTCACTAGGGATTTACGTCAGAAAAGGATAACACGAGAACAAAGTTCTAATTTAGCTCCTGTGAAGTTCACGTGAATATCGCGTGAAAATCACGTGAATTTCACGTAAAATTCACTTGACGTTTTTAGAATTTTGACTCGTGAAATACACGTATAATCACATAAAATTTGGGTGGGTTTCTTCGAACATTTTATCTAAATTTCACGAAAATTTTAGGGGTAAATTCAAGTGATGATTCACGTGGAAATTCAGGTGAAAACCAGGTGAATATTTGCAACCGAGTAAAAAATGGGAATTCAGCCAAAAAATCTACTGAAATCTATGTGAATCCACTTGATCCAGTTAGGAAATTCCTGGATTTCCTACCTGGATATCTTTGAACGGAATGATATTTATATCACAATTTTCACATATTATATAGTTATAAAATGTAACATTCTTAAAGTGAGAGAAGATCTTCATGACTTTTTCAAATTGTTTTTATTGGTGTCAATTAATGTTTGCACATCTGCAAATTCTATAACACTATTTTACAAAGCAGAATTACAATATTGTTAAATATTCTGTAATCGAATAGTATATATGAATTCACTCTTGATTTAAATTTAAAAAAATAAAAAACAAGATCAAAATAAAGATTCAATACCATTTTCATATTTTAAGTTTTATTTAAAAATCATTTTGTTACATTTTAGTAGTATAAATTTCAGACTCGTAATAATAAATGGTTTAAAACACTTTGAACTTATTTGATAAGAATATTTTTCCCCATTATATTACAAAAACATTTAACTAAATTTTTATTTCATCTCTGCTATTTGTACATTATATTTATGTTCACAATACATATATATTATATCTGCCTTTGAAGCGCATTTATTTTCTTTAATATAACAGAATGCGATTGCTCTATTTGGGTGCAAAACAAACCCAACATTAAGAAGGTTATTTCTAAATATGTACCCAGAGAGAATAAGACAGGTATGTTTTAAGTGAATTTTGGTGGTTTATACACTTTTTTTATCTATTATTACATTTCAAAAGTATAGAATAAATACTTTCAAAACAAATTAATATTTATAAAGATTATATAATATTTATAAAGATATATATTTATACAGATAAAATATTTATTTATAATTACTATGAAAATTCATATAACTAATTCTTAACATTTGCAAATTATAATGCAAATTATTTTACTGAAATATGCAATAATTTGTAAATTTTAAATAAATTATTGTATATTACAGCAAATAATTTGCTTGTATTAGTTCTAGCATGAAAATTGAAAAAGAAAGACTGATGGTTAACTAGTTGAGGCTAGGAAATATAAGATTTTTTTTAATCATAATATAACTTAAATTATTTTTTAATATCAAAGAAATTCTATATAAGTTAGTCTTTTAATTTTGATGTTTCTATCAACCATTTTTTGTCTAGGATTATTTCTATGTTTATCAATAATATTATTTTTTATATGCATATAAAAGCACTTTTCTATTTACATACTTTGTTCATACATCACATTGATTCCTATTTCACTTAGGGGGGTCCAATGTTTAAACGATTCACTTGAGAATTGAAATCAACCATAGACGTTCTCAATTCCGACATAAATACTGAAGACTTTGTTAAATTTCAAAATTCTATATTTCTATAAAAAAGGTTTCTAACAAGTTAGCTTTGCTTCAAATGAATTTTATTGGCTGTAAAATAATATTGATGAAATTTGATACTCTGCACAGCAGGTGAATTGTTCCATTCAAAAATATGATTTTGAAATTTTGCAGTCTTCAGTATTTAACATTGGACTCCTCCTTCACTTAACACATTATATACATAATTCTTTAACTACTTTAAATCTTAATTTTTCTAATATTCGTTATTGCTAACAGGTTATAACAATTCTGTTGATAACAACTTAAACAGTAAATAAATTTTGAAATTTATTTTGCAGTGATTAGAAAAACTATCAAATACCATCATCACCTCTTATTTTTAGCATTAAAATGAAATATTTTTATTTATTCATATATTATAATACTTTATACAATTTCTAATAGAGAAATGTGTTATCTGTAGTAAAAAAAATTTTTCATTGGTTGATGTACAATAAATTGAACAATGAACACAGTGATTCTACAAGTGTTTATATCCTAAAATTTTTGTCCCAAATTTAAAAAAATAGTACAAAAAATAGTGCTACGAAGATTCATTTATCAAAAATGTATGAATAGAGGAATACAAATAAAAAATAAAATATATAAAGTAACAGGCCTGAACAATAAAAATATGATATTGTTGAATAAGCAAAAGTTTTTGTATTAATAGGAGAATGAAACTTAACTGACCTCTACGATTGAAGGGTCGTACCCTTACCGCAACTTTTATCTTATCAGTGGCCATATTTTTCAAGATTTGAAGTAAGAAAAATTTACAATTGTCAATATGCCGTATCTCACGGCTGAATAATCATCCCTTTTTTTTCTCAACCCATAACACTTCACACATACACGAATAAGAGCAAGATTCCACTTTCAAATAGCATTTACAATACTTAGATTTTGTATGCACGTCATTATATTCACAGTTTGTAGAAAAATTAAACGATATTCATTCCACATATAACACAACTAATACAACTAACTGTTGTCTCATTTTCTTGCTTATTACTTATATACACTCGTACGTAGTACCAGAAGGTATTCTTTGTCTTCTAAATTCTTTCTGCTAGTGTTAACAACTTTTCTGAGCTTTCAAGAAGCTGCACAAGCATTAATATAGAGGTCACATCATGGGACAAATTCTATACAAGTTCTCTGTAACGCCAATGAACCAGCTGTAGCAGCGCTGGCATCGTTTCGTTGTCTAGAAAAGAAAAGAATCTGGTATTCAGACGTACAAAATTTTTAATATCATCTTGTTAACCGGTTGCCGTGTTTCCATGATGCCGTGTAATATAGTTTCTTAGCAAAAATGTATCCCCAGTAGAAACTAGAAATAGAAATTTAGACAAGAATATCAATGTTTCGTGACCTATTATAAACTGCATGTCCTACATCTACAATTATTCAACGTTGTGTACAAAATTTTCATGAAAATCTTTCATTAACGTATCACACCGTCTTTACTCAGCATTGTAAGAAAATGTATGCGCGAATTGAAAAGGTAGAATAACACTCGTAAAATATTGAAAGAAACATTTTATCACGAGCAGAAAATGACGCTACAAAACTATTTAGATTCGCATAGTTTAATTGTGACATAGCCCAAAATCTTATTTTCCATATGTTGCTCTACCTCTAATAAAATGTTTGTCACTTCCAAACATGTTTATTGGTACTAGCTAAAAGTTGTAACGTCCGTGTTACAACGACGCGAAGACGGTAAAGTCAGCGTGGTAATGTTCCAGTTTCGGTCTACGCGTAATAACCACAGGAGTAGGAACACGTGAAAGTACCTAGATAGTCGGACTAAAATAATAAACTTAGACCCAAATATTTAATTAAGCGGCAATTAACGAACATATAAACAGAGAAAAAATAGAGATAGCAATTATAAATATTACTTACTTTTGCTGATTGACGATTGATTGAGCGTCTCCGATGTAGTTTCTAGGCGACAGTGGTCCCAAGCGTAGCGGGAGATTTGAATTGTAAAGGTAGGTAGTTTCGCAAATAAAGAACTCAAAAATGCAATTATTGGAAATTTATTAATTGCATATAAGTTAATACACTTAATAGTACTAATTGTAGTCGAGATTGAATATCAACAATTAATCGCGAAACTACAATCAGAGAAGCTTGATAGTAACTTAGTTTAATTCTGTTAAAAATAATTCTAAGTCAGAATTTACAAGATTGAAATTATTCTAAGTTCAAATAGTACAAAGTCAAAATAATTCTAAGTCCTAATTCGATAATTAAATGATCGACGGACAAGGGCTTCACCTTATGAATGAAAAGAAATGAAAAGCTTCTGTCTAGACTTACAGTAATCCACCCTTTTTATCCCAAAAATAACGTCACAAAAGGGGCGTCTACCGTACTCTTCAGTACACCAGACTAAATTTCGCTCTAGGGTAACTAGCATGTTACCTCACGCAGGCTATATCTTATGGTTAACATGAATATCGCCAAGAGTTAATGGCGCTCGGTGCTTGATCGACGGTCGGTAACTCCTACTAGGAAAAAATATATCTAGAGTGTTTACAAGGTTCGTCTCTAACACCGTCAGGAGCGGGGACATGACAAAATGCACATTTGATTGATTAATCGAAAAATCCTAGCTCAAAACGAAGATTTTTCACCCCAATTAGCCCGTCAAAAAAAAACCGGCTTCAATCTGGGACACCTAGATGGCACAACTTTTCATAAAATACTTAGAAAATATTCATCACTACGTATTCATTATAAATATATTTTTTAGAACTTGAAAAGAATTGAAATGTTTTTTAAAAAAATTTTCAGATTAATAAGAAAATATTATTTTATAAAAATAAATGAATAATAATAATAATAACAAATATCGGAAAAATTGCAGAAATACAAACCTTAACAAAAATTTATATAGCTTCTACTTCATTATCGTGACCTTCATAAACATAATCTTCAAGTAAATCAAGGCTTAATTTTCTATGAATTATCTTTTTCTTTTAATTGGTAAGAATTTGTCAATCCGGCTGCAACAGGGTTTTTGTGCTCCTGATTTAGTTAACTTATTAACGCCCAAGTGTCCCGATTTTTTAACTTTCAACGCTATTATTTTTTATGTTTTGGGCGTTAAAAAAATTTTTTTCAGATATTGCAACGTACAATTTTACGCTCCTTCAGAATCCGGGTTCAAAATTCCGATTAGAGATTAAGTAAAAATATGCCCGATTTAAACATGGAAAACGTAGAGTTTTCTTAAAAAAATTTTTTTTTTTATTCTTTTTGCAATGTTACCGCAATCAAAGAATTCATACTCTAAACATGATCAGGGATGATCACAATAGTTAAAATTCAACAGGGAATTTTTATGTAATGTGACGTGGTAATTTTATTCTTCCTTAAAACCACGCCACAAGCTCGCCCTGAGGGCAATGATTCTAGTTCAAAATTCACTGCTATTACAGAACTTACTCCTGATACTCGCATTACTCTAACTTACGATCGCGGCCGAATTTATTTAGGGTCGCTAGGTCGCGATGGTCCTGCTAAAGGGATTCCCTCTTTCTCTCTCTCTCTCTCTCTCACACACACACACACACACACACACACACACACACACACAGACACACACACAAATTCAAATCCTGCGGATATTTTGATAGCAGACGGAAATCTGTCAACAACAAAAGCAGTGTCGTCTGTCCGTTCTGTTTGTTTTGGAGCATGGCGAATAGGTGTGCTGTGTGTGGTGAGGCTTCAACGAGACAACTTAAGACCTGCCCCAAATGTCATCGACCTTGCCACTCAAAGTTCTCTGGCAAGAGGAAAGATACCCCGTGTGACTTACGCTGTGAGAAGGAGCAGCTATCAATACTAGCCGATGCACCATCATTAAATAAGTCGACGAGTATGCATGTGTCTAAGCCAGTGTAACACACGCCAAACACTTCTTCAAGTACTGCCCCCACCACCGTGCATCTCTCGGCTCATCGACGCCAGCCGCTATGCTCTCCTCTCGCTGCAGCAGCGCGTGCGTATCTGGCTCGCTGCTTACAGCTGGCGCCGAGGCGGCTACACGGGATGCAGGTGCGCAGGGGCCAAAAGCGCCGGGGCGGCAAGTCAAACGGGCAGGCGCCCAAGCTGGCGCTAAGCAACAGTGTCGGAAGGGACACTGCCGCTGAGGCGTCGTCATCAATGATCGCGAGAGAAGAGGACGAGTACGTCGTCAACTCGGATGATATTATCAAAAAGAAATCCGCGCTTCTGAGGTCCTGCACCCAGGTATTGCCCTCACCATTGAGAGATATAAACCTGGATGGTGTAGCTAATGTAATAGTACCTGTGAGTACATTGGAGCTGTTCTTTCAGCGATTCGACATGCTCGAGAAGCAGTTGGACCAACTCAAGGGCCTCGAGAATCGGAGCCTTGAACTGCGGAGTGCCACTTGTGTGTTGGGCGAATCTGAAAATTCTCCTAACGCAGAGCTGGCGGCGCGGGTTTCCGTTCTCGAGAAGCAGATAGAAAAACAAAACAGTTCGTTAGAACAACTTAACAGTAAAAGCCAACTGCTTCTCGACGAAAAAATTTGACAATGCAATCAGCAGCCTTGCAAGTCTCCAATGTATTCGCAGTGAAGGCGTGTTAATTGATAAAATAGGTCACAATCTACCTGTGCAAAGCGAGATTAACAGCTCCGCCCTCTCTGCAAATAACAACTCTGAAACAGTTTACCCATCCTCTCGGCCGGGTCTCATGAATTCTCTCACGCGATCTGACGGCACTGACTCTGTGTGCTGCGACGTTATATTAAATGGGATTTTAAATAAAGATTTCAAAGAATCAAGTGAAACTAGTGCTGAAATTGCCTTTGCAGTACTCAAGGCAGTTGTTCCTGCTATTAAACGGGAAAATATCGTCGAAATGCGTGTTATGCGTTGTAACATGGCAAATTGCCATGATGCAAGAAAAACAGATAGCTGACCATACTGTCAGACTTATAGTATAATAAGAAAGCCTATATTAAGCGATGTTTCCTTAGGAGGCCTGAACAGTACACAAAAGTGTACTTACTATGTACAGGACCCCTGAAGCGAAGCTCGCTGTCCTGGAGAGACTGTTTTTTTTATAAAGATGAATAAATATCCGTGCTTGGCACACACACTGTATGTACGGTCCCCATTCCTATCCCTACCAACTTGACCCCTCACATGCTACAAACACCATCTCCACACTTCCTGGAGACGAGGCGACCACAGCAGCAGAGATACCGAGAAAGCGAAAGAGAAGACAGATGGAGAGAAGATCTGCGATTGTTCTTTTTGCGTATTGTACGACGGAGATGACTACAGCAGCCGCGACGTGCTCGCCTTTGCTCGACTGTGCTCGGGCTTCTTCGCTGTACATGCATGCGCGCAGCGCGCTGGCGATCGGCACAGGAGAGCCAAGGCGCGAAGCAGGCAAGGAGAAGAAAAGCCAGCAGACACTCTCCTGTGGACCGGCGCTCCTACATCACCAACCGAAACTCGACACCTCCGTCATCGACGCCAAAGCTATCGTTGATAGCCACGTGGAGAATTTTAATGTGCGTACAGAGTCCTCCAGGACACGAGAGTCGCGTCGGGGTGACTCCTAGCGTTATTAACCCGCGAGCGTCCCCTGTTAGTATAGCCTCATGCAACGTGTCGCGGAGGCGGCTGGCGTCCAAGTTTTCACAAAATAAAGAGTGGGATTTTGTATAAAATATCGTTGTATTTTCATGTATATTTATTTAATATCCCGTTTCCCCCTTTTCCCGTAAAAAATAATAGCCCACAGCCCGACCAGGGTTACAGCTTGCTCGAGGCCCGTCTAAGAGAGATGGATGCAATGCAGAGGGGGGCTTGGTATCAGGATCAGGCGCATTGCCCTCTGTATAGTTAGGCTTGACAGTGCGAGCCTAGTCAGGGTAGTACCTTACAACAAATGACGTTGACCCCGCGCTACTTGGTCCAGTCTCGGCTGCCTGTGTGTCCAACCATAAAATATTTATTAATGAAATGTTGCCCCAAGAAAAATTTGAAGCTTTTAAAAGTTTACGTACCATCGCCCAGGGGCTGGGCATTAAATATGTTTGGCACACGGGCGGCCGTTTTCTGGCCAGGCGTAAGGGCGGCGAGCGTGCTCATGTGTTTGCTACGTTATCCGACCTGCATGTCATTCAGACGGCGAGCCAGTCTGCCCCTAATAAACAGCAACTCAGGAACCTGGGAAACCTTCCGTCCCTGAGTACTTATTCTGTAGACTGCAACAGGGCGTCTCCCCTCCCATTCTTGTCGGTGCCATCTATAGACCCCCACACATAGCTCTGCAAAGGGACACCGACCTATTTCCCACCTGGATTGAAACGAATACGAATGAATGCTTGTCCAGTTTTGGTCAATATGCGGTCATTGACGCTACTATTAATTATGTTGTGCCAGTACCGGTAAGAGTTTACTTCTCTTAAAGAGATTTTAAAAGTACAAGCGCCGGAATCTCTCAATGAACTGCTTGTAAACTGTGATTGGGTAAGTATGAGTCCGATCGAATCCGATTTGGAAGGTGCACTGCTTTCACTCAATCAAAATTTAAATTATGCAATAGAAAAATTAGCTCCTCTAAAAATCGTAAAACCTCGCGACACAAATGCTCCTTGGATTGGTCCTGAGCTGAGACTGCTGATCGGCAAAAGCAATGCAGTCCATAGACGCTATAAGTGCACTGGGCGGTCATCGGTGGTCGATGAGTTTTTTCAGCTCACTAAGGAGATTGAAATCCGCATTACTCAAGAGTGCAACTCCTTCCTACACAAACAGATTTCGTCAAGTAAATCCTTAAGGGGACGTACATTATTTACACCACTTATGTAGATTGGTGGCGACTTTCATGTCTTAATCCTAGCACTTGTCTCCTCTGCACTTTGTTGAAACTTCTCAGTTCATCTAGTACTTGAAAAGTATTTTTTGTATTTATTGGCGTTCCTAACCAGTAATCCTTTATGAGTGTTTGTCGGTTTTTTAACGTGTTATTTGTTTCAGGACTATTTTTATTTCTTTTTCTCTTCACGGAAATCCATTTTTCTTCATCCAATGATGTTTCGTTGTGTGCCATATTGGCGGAATAATTATTTATATTATTTTGTAACTATTGTAACTTTCTAGAGCTTTCAATAAGAACTCCGAGTGGGAACTCTCTAATGAAGTGTTTAATAGTATAATTCGAATTTTCGGTGCCCCAGAGATAGATCTTTTTGCCTCAGCCTCTAATAAGAAGTGTGAAAATTATATTTCATGGTTGTCAGATTTAAGTGCATATCAGGTAGATGTTTTTACGGTATCGTGGATGGATTTATTTTTCTATACGTTTCCTCCCTATATCCTTATTTTAAAGGTGCTTGTTAAGATTAAGGAAGACAAAGCCACGGGTATTGTAGTGGTTTGGGTGGCAGGGACAGCCCTGGTACCCGTTGTTTAGGCGTTTAATTATTAGTAAGATGGTAACCTTTGGTCCTAAAAAAATTTGCTTGGTTCTGTTTTTAGCAGAAGAGAACATCCAAGAGCAGCACACTTGTAGCTAATGGCATCAGTTTTATCCGGAAGGCATTTTTAGATAGAGAGTTACCAGTAGAATCTATGGAGATTATGCTAGCGTTGCTAAGTAAAGCCGCAATAAAATAGTACGGAATAAGCTTGCATAAATGGATTAAATTTCGCGCAAGTGGAAACATTGACCCTTTCTCCTCAAAAGAGGAGGAGGTTATAAACTTTTTAACTGAAGAATTTAATCAGGGCTCCTCGTATGGCACACTGAATACGGATAGAAGTGCCATATTGCTTATATCCAAAAATAAAATTGGTGAAAGCACGCTTATTAAAAGATTTCTGAAGGGATGCTTCAATTTGAGGCCTGTTAGCTCCAAGTATGCTGCAACTTGGGATGTAGATGTTGTGCTGAATTATTTGGAAAGTCGCGGCGCGTCAGAGAATTTAAATGTTAAAGAATTAACTTTGAGGACAGTAATGTTATTATCGTTGTTACGGCTCAGAGAGCTCGAACATTGGCTAAAATAAGAATAGAAAAAATTAATTTTTATAATTCGAGAGCAGAGATTCTAATCACAGATATAATAAAGAATTCAGGTCAAGGGGTTAGTCAACCGGTATTGTACTTACCAAAGTTCATAGAGAGGCCACATTTATGTATATAGTTGCTTAGATAGATACTTAAAGGTTACCGAATGATTAAGAGGTCAAGAACCGTTTTTGTTTATTTCATTAAAAAGATCTTTTATGTCAGTAAGATCACAAACTATACACGCTGGATAAAAAACGTTTTATCAGAGGCACGGATTAACATAACCACTTTCATGAGCCATTCAACTCGACATGCGGCAACCTCTTCTGCGCTGAGGAAAGGAATTGATCTTGACACCATAAGAAAAACAGCTGGTTGGTCTGATAGATCTGAAGTTTTTGCTAGATTTTATAACAAACCTATAGTTAAAGATAAGTCAGAATTCGCGCAGACGATTTTAAACAAAAAAGTAACAGTGTAAGACTTATTAGTTTATTAAGATATTGTTTTGTGTGTAATAAAAAAAAAGATCTGTTTGCAACATTCAAATGCCTAGTCTAAATTCTTATTGTTAAGTCGTAGTGTAAGTAATTCTTATTGTTAAATAAGTAAAATTCATTTATTGTTCCATTATTCTATATAATCTTTACTTAACAAACTTACAAGGAGAGTGCACACCCTCCGGCAAACGGATTTTTACAGGCATTGGAGAATCGATTTCTGGTATCTAAAAATGAAGCCCAGTGTGCCTAATTCCATCTCATAGGCCCTTTTTCTTGAGATACGGGCAATCTCATCTAAAATATCCTCTATTTCGCTAAAAAAAATGATGTCTCTTCTATTGATTCTCACGTTGCAAGTATTTAAGATACGAAAACAAGGGAAAAAATTATAAAACTAGACAGTAAAAGCTAAAATTTAAGCCCTGATTCGTTAAAAAATATTGATTTTTCAAGAAGTTACAAGCAGTCAAAGATAGCGTATGAAAATGGTTAAAATACGATCCATTTAATCGGTTAATATCAAGATAAATTTGTAACCGTTTTCGTACGCTATCTTTGATTGCTTGTAACTTCTTGAAAAATCAATATTTTTTAACGAATCAGGGCTTAAATTTTAGCTTTTACTGTCTACTTTTATAATTTTTTGGTGTCAAAAATAGGGGTTTCTATTAAAAAAAATTAATTTGACCTTCAAATGATCTTGAATATTGACCTCAAGGTCAAATCCATTAGTACTAAAAGGTGACCACCTTTGTCCTGAACAATTTTTATCTGAACCATTTTTTTTAGGTTAAGTATTGTAGAAGATATTTGGATCTATCGATTAAAATGGTAACCCTGTATATTCTGTAGTTGTTGTTCTTTATAAGTTTATACTATTCAGAATGTATTTCCACAATTATACTGAATGTATTATTTTTTATGTTTTTGTACATGTGTAGCCCTTCACATTCAAAGGTATAATAATTAAAATTTTGATTGTGTGTGTCTTGCATTACATCTTGTAGTGTTAGATTAGTATATTACTCAATTTCTATTATTTTTATTTTAGTGTGTCATAATTTTTCCATTTCTATTTTGAAATCTGATGTTAGTCCTTTGTTTAGCACTTCTTCAGCTACTTTTGCGCTTTTATTATCTATAAAATTAATCACTAATTGGTCTTCGTTCTTTACTTGTAAATATTTGGTTTGAATGCTTGTTTCTTGTATTATTAAAGGCGCAACGTAATCCTTTACATTATCTTTATAGCATTGATTCACCTTTCCCACTATTATTTTAGAAACTTTTTTTGGTTGTGTCTTTATGTTACTTGTTATCTCAGCATATGTTTTTTTATTTACGTTATTATTCGTTTTTTCTTTATTCAATAATTCTTTTAGTAATGCATTTTTCTCTTGAATTTCTGTATTTCACTGTCTCAACAGATTATTTTCCATTTTCACCTTGTTCAATTTACTTTTATCTTCAAATACTGTATCATCTAAATTTTCTGTTTCTTCTTTTGACGTTGATAATTCTTGTAGAATTTCTTTTTTTATCTGTTCTCTTTCGTGCAATCTTATTTTTGCGATAACTATTCCCGCGGTGTCGCTTAATGCTTCCTCGTTATTCTTAGATGTTAAAATTACATCCATACGCTCTGGTCATACGACTAACGCGTTGCTGACTAAAGTTGCATTTTTCATTTTCACAAAATCCCTTCTATAGTAAGTTTTTTCACAAATTAAACACACTACTTGACACTTTTTTAGTTGGATTACACTTAAAATCCTTTTCTTCAGGATAACAATCAGGGAGCTATTTCTCCAGACCGGCCATCTTGACTTAGAATTTTATTTTTTATTCATTTATTTAATTACTTTATATAATAATACACATATATTTATTTATTTACTTTTAACAATAATACTAGTAATAATAATACACATATTTAATAAATTAAAAATCTTTTATTTTGACAGTTAAAAATCTCAAATGTTTTTCGCAGAGATTATATCATAGATGTCATGACCTTTATATCTAGAGTGACAGTTGGATGATAAAAGTACGAAAGTAAGTTTAAACATTAAGTAAGTTGTGACGTTGTGATTAATTATATCTCCTCAGAAAGATTATTACTGGCGTATAACCCAACCCTTCAATTAATCACCTCGCGACTTACTACTCTTTCTCACCGGCTATGTGAGACTCACTCCTTCAAGGGGTTCGGGCGAACGACTCGACCATGCTGAATTCCGACACAACAACCCGCGACGATCTCGATACTGTCGCAATTCCGCCCTGAAAACGTACAGGAAAGGATATGGATGGGACGCGCACATACGGAAATACACACTCGCGAATGATAACTCTGGTAATAAGAACAACAATATTTATTAAATAAGTAACAGCTTAGTGGCCGACGACGGGCATCTAGTATCCAGCTCTGGATTCCTGATCAACCTGTAACACACACACCACGAAAACACTATAGCAACACTTCCCTCGCTAATGACGTGGAATCAGAATTAAATGGCAAAACCTAGAGGGAAAGAAAGTCACCTCGAACCGTATCGCCTTCGCTGATGTACCTCTCTACAAAACAAAGAGTACCTAGGGAAAGAAGAAAACACTCGACCCACTTCACCTTCACCAGTCTCCCCTGGTTTCCACTCACCACGCTAAACCACCTTCACTTACGATTATTCTTCTCTATGCTTCACGACCTCGCGTAATTTAGTTGCTGCTACTAGCTGGCTAGATTCGGAGAGAGCGACCGTTCTGATTTTACCTGACTCATTACCTCGGTCGCTCTTCTGTGATGACTCGTGCCTGCATTACTTTGGTCCTATCCCTTCTTATGTCTTATTCCTAGTCTTTTTCCCTTACTCGCATGTTCTTAGCACCGTAATAACAAGGCGGGGGAAGTATCCGCGCCTATCTATATGCGTGCGCGCCGGTGCACGGGATCAATTTTCGCCGGCCGCGCTCCCGTTCGCATCACCTTCTCGCGGTACTTCGTCTCTCGGCGCCGCTCCCCGCGTAGCAGCCCACTCCTGCGTCCGCGCTCCCTCCTGCCCCCCTTCGCGTAGTGCTCCGCGCCCTCCCCGCCGCCCGACCCTGGTGCGCGTTAGTATCTGTGTGTGTTGGTGCATGCGCCATCTATTCGGCATCTTCAGCGCCGGCGCTGCTCGAATGGTCGCCATAACAGCCGGCTACCCACGTGCCTTTACTGAGCGACGAGTCCTCGTGACTCCGTCATAAAAATAAATAATTTTTTTTTCATAAACTATTGAGTTTAGTAAAATTGGAATAACAATATCTTAGAATCGATCAAAGAATACCCTGAATACCCCAAAATTTTTTCGGAATAAAAAAAAATTTGGAAATTTCAATTTTTTTAATATTTTGGAAAACCAAAAATCATCTCTAAAAATTTGAATAAATTTGAGGGTATTCTTTGGCCAAATCCAAGATATTTTTGTTTTTTAGATAATTTGTGCTAAACTCAATAGTTACCGAGAGAAGAATTAACTTATGATTCTGTAGAATATTTACGTTCTGAAAGGGCATAAAATTCTACGTCGGAATATTTAAAAAGTAGTATATTACGCAACTAGTTTAGGACACAGCTTTACGCACGCTACGATCTGAGTGTGTAAATCTATTGCTTTGCGCACTGAAACCAAGCGCGAGAGGCGCTGTTTTGCTCACGCTGAGTCAAAAAATAGTATACGCAACTCGTGCGCAAGGTGATCCTTGCACTAGTTGCGTAATATACTATTTTAATGCCGATAACAAAAAATAATCGTGTTGAAAATTTACTAAAAAATAGGGACGCTTGAGCGTTAATGGGTTTAAATAAAACAACCTTATCAGGCTGGTTATTATAAGTAAGTTAGTAAATAGTGCATTTTTCTTAACTGCCACAATAAATTATAATTAATTTGGAGTTATATTAAGAAGAGTTGAATCAAAACGGATAGACGTACAGTATGCATTATTGTAAACATGCGGATCAATATAGGACAGAAAAAACCTACTGGGAGTTCATTTAGTAAAAAGGAATGTGTGTATATACCAACATCTAAACAAAAATAATACTAACAGTGCAGTAGCATTTTAATTTTCGTATCAACGCTAGGACATATATTGTGCTTAGAGGAAATATATCCTATTTTTGTAGCATTTAATATTTAACGTTTTGGATATTATACGCTTCTCGCAATCATTTGCATTATCTATAATTTTTACACCTCCGCAGTTGACTACTATGAGTGGATGTGGTAACGGTCACCGGTGAGCATTACAAGATACAAAATAGTTTTGTTAATAACTCCCAGCATCGGCTGCTGAATCTGCCAGCTCCCGGTCAAAACTCGTACAGAAATGTGTATTCTTGTTGTAATAAAAGTTGTGCCTGAATTTACGTCCCTTTATCTCGTTCTACCGTCGAAGTGTTTTATCACGTCGTCCGCTTACAAACTTATTGAATTCGAATAGTTAGATTGCTGGGAGCGACCCAGTTGGTGCACAACATATTTATTTTATATTTTTTTGATACACATATATTTTCTCACCCTTTAAAGACTTTAATAAATGTTAACATCTTGTATATTCGTAGTAGAATTTTCTCATTTGATGACTCCAAATATATCAACTTCCTTGCATTGTCTTTATGGAAACATATACATATTTGTTCACATAATAGTTTGAAGATTACAACACTTGCTATCGTTAAAGGTTTTTGAGCATAACGCAACTGCACAGGTTCCCCGTAGCTCAGGTTCCCAGTAGCCTAGTATGTCGTTATAATGTATTAGTATAATAGTTATAAATTAGTATAATGTTATAGTATTTTTTTATTAGAATGTATGTAGTTTTGTTTAAAATAGGGAAAACCGTTATTTTACCGATTTTTCTCTTTTTAGAACCATAAATAGAATGGCGGCACGCGAAATTAAAAAATATTTAGCTGTACTGGATGTCAATCTTACTATTTTGTACAATATCCAAAACAAATTCCGAGCCAATTTCTGAAAACAGCCGGAAATAACGGACACCTTAATATATATTTTGACATCACGCTAATCACAGGATTAGCTCCTCGGCGATGACATAGTACACACACGTGCTGTCATGAACGCTATCATCTTACCATCGTTGACGCCGAGAAAGCTGCGCACACACAAACATATCACTGGGCCGAAGCACGAGAGTATCTTCCTCATCGTCGCGTTGAGATAGCATTTACTTATCTACAGACTGACTTGACTAGTTTTCATCGCTGTCCATTTACGTACCAATTCTCTTCTTTGTTCTTTTTCATCGGGAAATGAGTTATCAGTAGAAGGCACTCTATTTTTTATATAAATTAAATCGCATGATATTAAAGTAGATTTTAAACTTTCGCGACACATTTTCATCCATCAATCATACTTGATTTTACTACTTATAGATTTAACGACGAAACCAGCTATGAATATGACAATATCATTGCAGTATGCATTCCAACACCAACTGTAATATAGACATTATGCTACTTTATTTATATTTTTATTTATATGTATTTTCATGCAAGTTTTTTCGTTAATTATTAATTACTTAGTATCATCTTAAACAATGTAATTCCCTTCATGAGAAATAAGCAAATTAACCACTTTCTTGTAGCTGCATAGTAAATTGGAAACAAATAGGATTGTTATTAAGACTTGGTGGTTTCCACGCATCCTACTGGCCTGGAGCGAATCTTCCCACATAATTTTCATTCCTATTATTACATCATACTTATAAAATTTCCAGAGGAACTCTATTTTACTTACGTTGTTTCCCTACCTAATCCGTCCCGCATTCATCTAGGGTTACGCCTACGGGCTATGGGGTGGGAAAAACCTATAGGCAAACCACGTACACTAAATCCTAATTATGAAAACCCACCCCGGGATGTTCGGTGTAGTGAATTAATTCACTTTGGATATTTAGGTCCCATTCTGCAGGCTTAGACACCAAAACTAGATTTATCCACACTTCTCACTCAATTTGTTAGAATGCAATTCAACACATAATCGATCACACAAAGTGTGACGGAAAAAAACGCGGTCTATCTAAATACTAACCGTGGCGACTGCGCTACCTGCCCAACCGTTGATACAGCAGGATTGTTACTGAATCCTTACAGTATTGTGTAACAGAAAAAAACTTTTCTAGATGATCCTAAGATGTCCAAAAATTAGTAAGTATACCATTTAATCATTATCAAAAATTGTTTCTATTTGTTGTATAAAAATAACAAGCAGACTGGTATTTATGAATAAACTCTTTGCTAATCCTCTAATAATATCTTCTAGTCAATTTGTCTTTCTGCGTCGATGTTTATGTCTTTGTTGCGTAGTCGTAGAAGGACGAGTAGGCGAGCGCCGGGGCTGCCGGCGGGAGCCCACACGGCACCGTCGGTACGGCCCACAGTCGGTTGAGGGAGAGAGCGACAGTCAGTCTCTTTCTCTCTCTCTCTGTCTATCTATCTAAATACTCTACTCTAAGGAGAGTGCGTGGACTCGAAGTCTAACTCTATATCTTACTCTAATAAATAATAAATAAATGAACTCATAGTATTATAGAAGATTTATTCTAATCGTCTAAGGAATATTTTTTCATCGAATATGTGTGTGAATGTTTTTTATTGTTCTCTATGTTGATTTTACTCTAAAATAAAGATCTTATTTTGTAAACAATTGTGCTAATCAAAGGGAAGAGATTTCGGCATTATTTCTCTATCCTCTAGATTGCTTCTAATAGACTCTAAGTTATCATCGAAACTTTTAAATTTACAGCAACCGTCCATTTGTCACACCATATAGTTACTAGATAGATAGTTTTGCTAATTATGTCTCTAATGTCCTTGTCTAATGATACAAGTTTTTGACAGGCTTCACTCATGGCAAGGTACTCTGCTTGGCAATGTTGACAATGTGGCATAGGACTGTTTATGGCTTCTGCACGTTATTGGATCTCCGTATAGTTTCACTATATAGCCACTAATTGACGATGAGTTAGAGTAATCTCTAAAGCTCACATCAGTCATCGCTTCTAAAGTGTCACTGGTAGCTCTATATGTCAAGCCAATGTGCAACGTTCCACTAGGGTGTCTAAAAATTCTGTTCACATCTTTCCAGTCTTTTACAGGGCCCCGTTCTACATATGTGTCTTCTGCGCATTCTGTGCGTTCCGACCTACCTACCCGTGTTGCCTATGACGCAACGGAACAAAAGTAAGGTAGGTAGTCTACTTAATTTGTAGTTTGTGGCTGCAGTGCTCTGTTTTTCAAACGCTTTACCTCTGTATACATGATACACCCGCTAGCAGATAAAAAAAATTTTAAGAAATTTGCTCATTTGCTCGTCATGTATACAGAGGGAAAGCGGTTCGAAAACAGAGCACCACAACCACAAATTACAAATTAAGTAGACTACCTACCTTACTTTTGTTGCGCCACAGGCAACACGGGTAGGTAGGTGGGAACGCACAGAACGCGCAGAACACACATATATAGAAAGAGCCCAGTTGCATGTAATTGTCTTCCAGATAGGTAATTGACTGCAAATGAATTTTTGGGCCTTGTTGCACCTGCTAAGTATAATAGGCTTCCTATTGTTTATCTGTACGGTGCCTCAGCCTTGGTTTTCAAGTTATGATTCTATTCTGTCTATTTCTAATAATTTTAATTCCCAGAAAGTTTTCTGGTTCTCCTAAGTCCTTCATCTTAAATACATGGCTTAATTTCAATTTTATTTCGTCTAATTTTTGTTTATCGTTGCCTGCTAGTAATATATCATCTACGTATAAAGTCAGCAAGTCAACTTTTCCATTTATACTCTACGTAAATAGACAGGGCTCGTTATATCTTTTTCTAGTCCTAGTTTCAGTGCCTCGCACGCGTTTTTCTTCGAATGACCAATGTAGAGGGTTTCTGACACGTTTTTCCCCCTTTTTGAGAATATTTCTCTTTTCATCATCCAACAGTAATCTGCCAACATATTTATGCCCCACCGTCCTTGAAATCTGCGTTCAAATTCTTTCAAGTCTTGGTGAAACCTTTCACCTTGCTCTTCACTGAAGTCCCCGTT
>JAWWEQ010040419.1:0-18486 GCA_035583055.1 Torymus tubicola | reverse complement strand
GCGATTGATTTGATGAACTACAAGCAAAGATACAGCTCTTTCAAAATAGCCGATTTTCAAAAATCGTAATGTTGGCACCCCTGTAACTTTTTTCTACCAAAATCAATTGGTTCATATTTAATGGAAAAAAAAGTTTTAACCTTCTAGAAAACGATTGATTCTAGATCCAATTGGTTTCGTTTTCTAGAAGGTTAAAACTTTTTTTAACTCCGCCGTACCGACGTCGGAGATAGTCTGTGGTCGCGACGCTTCGGTTAGAGAATTAGAGCTGCATCGACGTGATGACGAGCAGACATCAGCGGATGGATGCAGCCATTTTTATCAGACTCGTGAAAATCAATTGATAGAAGAAAGACGTGATTTTTGTTCATGGCGAAACCTTTTTGAGTTGACGTTGATTTAGGAGAAAATAGAAAAGGCGAGTGTTATATCGTATTATTGTGAAAAGTTAGAGTGTCTAGGACGAAATACCGTGATAGTTCGAGAATTTAGTGCGAGAATTACTACGACAGGCCCGTATCACCTGTCGTACGTAATATCTCTTTATTTTTGAGGAAAAACTTCGTTTCGCATCGTGTGATCACCGCCGTCTGCGTACCAGCGGAGCCGACCTGTCTATTGTTGGATTCGAAAGTATTCGCCCGTAATTTACGTAAAGGTAAGCATGCACGCATTTCTACCGCGCCGTGAAATAATAACGTGTAACCGTTTCTTCAGGCTTGTCGTACCTGGAGCGCGGCAACGTTCAGGCGTTCTCGTGCGGAGAGAGCGAGCGTAGAGAGAGAGAGAGAGAGTCGACCTGGTGCTCGTCACCGTCGTCAAGGTCATTCTCAAAGTTAAACTTACCGGCAATTTATCACCGGCAAGTGTGCGCGGCAAGTGCGCAGACGACGCTATTGTGTAGTCTGCTCCCTCTCTCACGCTCATTCACGTATGTGTGTGTGTGTTGTACACCGAGTGCGGCCGCTCTCTCGTAGTTCACGCATAAGTGTACGTAGCACTAACACAACAAGCGCGCGGCGTATATTACCTCGCGCTCGTGACCTAGTTTAGATATACTAGTCAGCTGTGCCGAGATAGCTGACTTAGTATAATTTCGTGCAGGCGCACCGTTTTAGCTAGGGCTTTCGTGATTAAACATTACTTTATATTTTTATTAACTTTTACACTTTACTGAGTAAAACTAACAATTACTTGTTTCTATTTTTTATATATTTTATTTGACGACTTTTTATTTTCGAATCACTAATATTCCCCGTTCCCCACCGCCTCCGCGATCGTTGCATTTAAGAAGAGTGCATCGTGAAGAACTGAGTAGCCGGCACACGAAACCAGTGACTAAAGGTGAGTTCAAGTCACTGGTAAGAAAATAAAGCGCGAGATTCAAAGCTCGCGTGTTACACGGAAGATAACCAGATTAAGTGTGCAATTGCACGACGTCTGCAACTTAATTTGGTCATTACGGCCTAAGGAAAGAATACTAAAAGGCCGTGGTTTAAAGCACCAAGTCGCATGGGTAGGCGCACTTGGTGGCTAAAAACCGCCCTGTGACAACTGGCGCCCTTAACGTGTGTGTGCTCGGGAGTAGTGAGAAATTCTGCTTTTTAGGAACAAGTTCGAATCCCCAAAATTTTTTTTTCGTGTCTTCAAAGTTTTGCGTAGGTTGTAGTAAGTAAAGTTAGTTAGAATCGACCAACAGTAAACCCTCTTGGGATAAAAGTCCGAAGATTTTCAGGAGAAAAATCGGAAAATTACTGTTGGTATACAGATAGATAGTTAGGGACGGTGCGCATAGGCGTGAGAATTGTCGAGCGAGATTTTTGATTTTATTTAATTAAAAATCAAAAAGTTGTGAAGAGAAGCAGCACGATATTGAACACTCGACAAATTTGTGACGAGCGTTCAATCAATACCAGTTGCTGGCCTAAAAAGGCCAGTAGAGACAACAGCCTCAGTAGATTCGACCCCAACGTAAAGAATCGAATTGAGTGCTAGAATTCATCCCGCGGTGAATTGGTTGGCGGAATAATTTTTTTTTACGATTAAAATTTTTTTTTTATTATTATTAGAAAAATTAATATTCTCAAAAAGCAAGGACGAAATCAGTAATTGGTACTAAAAAGGGATGGAAGTACCAATTAATGGCCAGATTTACAGAAAGAAACTAGCCAGTGCGTTAAAGATAAGGTAACTGGGATTAACCTGCTGCGAATCGTGGTTTAATTTAGAGCGTGTAGGATAGGTAATAAAAATATTATAAATTATTCATTTATATTCTATTTATTTTATTTTATATATATATAAACTAAAGGTGCGCCTTAGGGAGCGATCCCAAAAATTTTTTTTTTTAGAAATCGCACTCACAGACACGCTCTGAATACCAAAACGAGTAGATTTGTCGACGGTGAACACGCAAACATAAGTAGAAATATGGTATATAATATCGAAGAGGCCATAAGCAATTGGTGCCAATGTCTGCAGGCAAGAAAAATAGACGGGAACCTGCAGACATTGGAGATGAAGACTACCGGTTCAAAATTTATAAAGATGAACCGGTTAACGAAATGGCTACTAGGGGAATATTACCCAGAGTACGTTATACATGAAGATGGACAAAACGAAGCAACTCTGCTGATAAAAAGAGAATTTAAGGAATACATTTATTGATGAACAAAGTAAAACGAGTTTACCACCAGCATGGGTTAACGTAACAGGTGAATCTTCAGAAGGAGAGACTCACCCGTTGTCCATGCTGGTAGAAGACGAGATGACAAGAGCAAATCTTGAAGCAACGAGATTAGCTATGAAGGAGGTGACGATGCATCACTTGCAGCCAGCGGAAACAAGAACAGATCGTCAACAGATGCAACAGAACTCTGGAGGCGAACCAAACCAGAGTCGATGATTCAAATGACATCATCGGCAGGAACGAAATTCCTAGTGCCAGAGGCCTTCATGGAGTTTTGCGGAACAATGATCCAGGAGAACAGATAATTACGCGCAAAAGGACTCACACAAGACGCTACTTCTAGCACCAGGGTAGAAGAGGATCGACCTGGGCGGGGAATAGAGAACATACGTTTCGAGGATACGTACACTTGTCGATATCAGACAAGCTCAAGCCAAGAGGGGGCATCAACACCCCAGGCACATTTAGCTGACAGGGCTCAGCCACGGCTGATTAATCATACCAGAGCCTGGGGGGAGGGGGGAGGTTTCTCGAGAGATGAAATCTCCGAGAACCTCTGTAACAGTGGAGTAGATGACTTGTCAATAAGAAGACGAAACGCCCCTATTGTCGACGTCGGTCAGATAGTGAGGAAATGGAATATATCCTTCTCTGGCGAAAGGGGCCAGAGCATCGAAGCCTTCCTAAAAAGAGTTGAGGCGTGCAGAGGCTCAACAAGCTTAACGGAAGCAGAAGTATTCCAAGCTCTGCCAGAACTCCTGAAGGGCGTTGGAGCCATGTGGTGTCAAGTGGAGAAGAATCGCTGGAACACATGGTCAGATTTTAGAAATGCTGCTCGTAGATGGTATGGCACTGGCAGAGGATATCAGCAGAGATTGCTAGCAGAAGCTAACGCCAGGCCACAGGGAGAAGATGAGTTATCAAGAGACTTCATTACATGTCTCCTGGTCATGTGATGAATGATGTTATCAAAAGAAAGATGGAACCCGTACCCCGTCAAGAAATGCAACTCGATATGTTACATCAAAATTTGAGGCCAAATCTGCAGAAGTTGGTGAGAAGAGCTGACTTTCGCCATATCAACGAGTTGCAAGAGATGACACGGGAAGCCGAATTAATCCTCGAGACGGAAAGATTATTTCGGCCACCATCACCTCCAGATCTCACGATGTTGCCTGAGGTGGCATATAAGGTTAAAGCCGTGAAGCTAGCTAAGCCGAAGATCTCTGGGGTAGAAACTAGGGAGAAGGACAATTCCCCTAGCAAGGAAAGCCCCAAAGAACAAACGATCATAGCGGCCATCGCAAGACTGGAGGCCGGTTAGAGCGAGATTCGCAACAAACGGGATTCTCGTTCCGCCGGCAACAACTACAGGCGAAAAACGAATTACCGGCAGAGAACCCCCCAGGGCGAAAACCCCTACCGGAAAGGCCTCGACAGGAGAAGAAACCAGAAAGTCGAGCACCTCCCGAGGAGAAAGAGAGGGGAGAGTCTAGCGGTGACCTTAATCGTCAGCCTAGTAAACCCGTCGAACCCATTAAATGTTATGGGTGCTGCAGGATAGGTTATTGGCGATCGTTTTGTCCGAATTGCTCGGGAAACGACAGTCGGCACGTTTAAGGGCCTAAATCCGCCGAGACCACGCTAAAGGCCCCGAAATTGTCTGAAAAGGAAGAAAGACGATCAACTGACTTGGCAGTGACCGCTAGCCAAGTCAAAGTCGAGCAAGGGAACACTTCCGAGAAGGAGCTCGAACCCAGCTCCAATCAGATCCCAGTACAACCCGACGAATAGCGTTGGTGGGTACAAGTGGGAATCGAAGGGTTTCACATTCGAGCGCTGTACGATACCGGAGCATCGAGAACTGTGATGGGATCGCTCGGACTACGGGACTAACGGGACACGTAGACCTCCTGTTCGAGTTTGGCGGGGTCAAACGAGATGTGCTGGTATTGATTATACCAGACTTCGAAGACGACTGCTACGACGGTTCCAATTCCGTTCGAGCATTCAAGACAATGCACGACCCCGTAGAGAACAGGTTGATAGTGGGAAAATCCGGTAAAAGTATCGGACTAGAACTAGCCTGTGTTTCTTCGTCAAATCCAGATGATCCGAGTCAGATCAGGATAGCTTCCTTAGACATGATGAAAGCTTCTTCAGTAGGTCTAGCTGATATAACGCTGGAAGAACACCAGCGCTTACAAGCTCCTTTGAAGAGTGTATTACCTCCGGATGATGTCCCGCTCAGTTGCACGAGCTGGGCTGAACATGAGATAGATGTTAGCACTACTCGGCCAATCCGGCAAAAACAATACCCCATCTTGAGGAAATGAGAAGAGGAAATGCACCGACAAGTGCGAGAGATGTTAGAAGCCGGATTGATCGAACCATCGTGAAGTCCCTGGTGTAATTCTGCCTTCATGGTGCCGAAAGCTGGCAATAAACATCGCATGGTGATAGACATGCGCAAAGTGAACGCGGCCGCAAAGGGAGATGCATATCAGCTGCCAAATATGGATCAGATCTTACGGAAGCTTCAAGCTGCCCGTTATATTTCAACTTTAGATCTAAGCAGTGCATATCATTAGATACCTTTGAAAGAATCGTCACGTGAGATAACTGCGTTCACCGTTCCCGGCATGGGCCTTTTTCAATTTAAAAGGATGCCATTTGGCCTGACGAACGCAGGAGCCACCTTTCAGCGCATGATTGACCATGTAATAGGTCCATAACTGGAGCCTTACGCGTTCTCTTATTTAGATGACATCATCATCGCCACGGAGACATTTGAAGATCTGGTGATGTTAGAACGCGTATTGGCCAGAATCAATGAAGCAGGCCTCACGATCAACCGAGAGAAGAGCGTATTCGGTAGAAATGAGGTGAAATATCTCGCCACGATTGCCGACCCTCTCACACGCCTAACGAAAAAAAACTTCAGGTACGTGTGGGAAAAGACTTTGACTCGCGTTTCGTAATACAAACGGACGCCAGCGATACTAGCCTGGGAGCGGTATTATACCAGGTAATTGATGGCCAGGAGTGTGTCTTGGAGTTCGCGAGTCGTTCGCTGTCAAAAACAGAGAGGAATTACTCTGTAACTGAACGAGAATGCCTTGCTGTGTTGAGGGCCATCGAAAAGTTTCGGGTTTACGTAGAGGGATATCATTTCCTCGTAGTGACCGACCCTAGTAGTTTACGTTGGACTCGTTCAGGTAGATTCGCTAGGTGGTCGCAAGAAGAAGAACAACCAGTTGTAGGTGCTATATCGTGGGCAACTATCACGCAAGACGAATAGTATCTCAACTGGCAGAAGAGAGTAATGGAAGAACCTCGTGCATACCAGAGGTGGAAAATCCTAGGAGGCCAGCTATACATGTATCGTCCTAATCAAGATATTGAAGAAGATCTAGGCAAAAATGACGATACATGTAAGCTGGAAGTTCCCAGTGAAGAGAGGAAGAATGTGCTCATGGAATGCCACGACGATCCCACTGCTGGACATCTCGAAAAGGAGAAGACCTTTGCGAGAGTTGCACGATATTACTACTGGCCAAAATTTTACCAGTCGGTAAGATCGTGTTTAATATACCAGCAGTGCAAGGTAGGGCAGAAGCCCCCTCTGGGACTAATGGGGCAGAGAATCATCCACAAACCTACGAAGGTCGTCGCTGCTGATATAACAGGACCTTTTGTCCAGAGTAAAGCCGGATACGAGTATATCCTGGTATTTCAGGACTTATTCACCAGATGGGTAGAATGCATTCCTATTCATTATAACTAATCAAAGTTTTAAGGGGAACTTACTAGGAGAGGTTACGGACTCCGGATCACGGATTTTGCTCAAATTTTGAGGTATTTTTTTAGATGCTAAAATATGAAGAATACTAGAATATTAGACGCTTTTATAAACTCGAGTCATCGACAGGTTTAGCTGTATTTGAAAGAAATACTGAAAAAATGCTCTGTTTTATTTGTTTATTAGTTAAGTTAAAAAATCCTTATATACATAATTGTAAACAAATAAAATAAAACTAGAAATTACAAGTTTTACGTTGCTTTTTTCAGAATTAAAAAATTTTAAATATATTAAAAGTTATGGTAGTTTAAAGTTAAGCAACGCAAATGCATCAAAATAAGTATAAAGTTAAAGTCTGTCAATTTATCAATTTTTGTTGCTTAATTTTAAACTCCCATAACTTTTGATATATTTAATATTTTTTAATTGAGAAAAAAGCAACGTAAAACTTGTAATCTCTAGTTTTATTTTCTTTTTTTTTTCATATATATATATATATAAAGATTTTCTAGCTTAACTAATAAACAAATAAAACAGAGCATTTTTTCAGTATTTCTTTCAAATACAGCTAAACCTGTCGATGACTCAAGTTTATAAAAGCGTCTAATATTCCAGTATTCTTCATATTTTAGCATCTAAAAAAATACCTCAAAATTTGAGCAAAATCCGTGATGCGGAGTCCGTGATCTCTCCTAGTTAGTGTGGTGACCAGCCCAGATCATTCATAATGTATATAGAGGACTAATACGTAGTATAACAGATTGTATCTATTTTAATATAAATACCAAAAAAACAACGCTCACTAACAAAATTAACAAATTGCAGTATAAAGCCATTACATTATATTTATATTTATATTTATTATTTTATTTCTGGTCAAAGTGCCGAGAAAATGGTGCCCTAGCCCTTGGCTATAAGAATTCCACACCGATCAACGTGATGTTAGCTGAAGTGAAAGAGTTACCTTTAAACATTCGTACGAGTTATTTAGCAGGAAACTATTATCATTAGAATCAAATCAGCTTACAAATCTTGTCTGCGATCTATACGTGATAAACACTAGTAAACATGAATTTACCCAACTCAAAAACCCATTACTTTTATTTAAAGCTAACATAATATTATTTCTACAAAAAAACAAAATCGTTAAAAAATTAAATTTATCAGTTCTTTACAGACCTTCCCTACGCTCGGGCCCTAACTTCACGCCGTGTAAAAAAGTGCTACCTAGGTCACACGTATCGTAATGTACTATTATGCAAGTTTTGTAATATAAAGTCATGCGATAACATCCACATGTAATTTTAAACACTGTTTGCGATAACCTTTTGTAATTTTAAATCACTTAATATGTTTATATTTTAATTATGAATCATAATACATTGTACAGTTTTATATTTTGTTCGACTCATTGTGTTTGACTCAAGTTATTTGAAAACCCACCCACAGCATCTTACTCATAAGTACTAATGACATTCTCAGATATTTTGGTCCTTCGAGCCGGATTTTTCATGCTATGGTGTGGTACTGAGCCAGTGAATATTTTCCAGTTATGTGTGATTGTCAACAGTGATCACCATATCAACCCCAACCAAGGACCAGGGCAACCAGGAGACTGCCGATACACCAACAGACACACTCAATCCAGACACTCAACAAAGGAAGGATGATCAGAGTGACTCATCAGCTAACAGCCGGTCTCAACTCAACTTAAAGCTGTCTAAGCTATCATCGGTTTTAACCATCACTGATGGCTCTTCAAAGAAGACTCCCTGCATCCTTCAATGTACCTGCTGCATTTTTGGTGAAGGTGTCATTCCAGTACAGCCGATTAAATAATTTGGAAAGGCTCTACTCACTGGTGTCGGAGCAGGAAGGTGGAGTGACATCAAATGTACTTGAGGCATGGAGAAGTGATGCCAATGAAATATACACAACCTACAAGCTCGAGCTCTCTGGACTTGAAGCCAGATGACCTGCATCATTTGTATCGAACCAGTACTTTCAAAGGGAATTCTATGACAAGGTCCATTGCATGTACCATGCGATCAATTTATCATTAGGAAAGTTGGAAAAAGAGTTGCAGTAACACGTCGGAATCACTCACATTCAACCAGGTCAAATTCAAAAGTTTCAAGGCAGTAAACTTCCAGAGATCAAGTTGCCCATATTCACCGGTGCCTACTCAGAGTGGTCAACCTTCAATGAATTATTTACCGGGGTGATCCTCAAGCGGACTGACTTAACAGATGTGGCAAAACTCCATTATCTGAGTAGCTCACTATCCGGCCTACCTCTCCAACTCATCGAAGGTTTCTCGCTGACAGGTGACTCATTGACACCGTCATGGAACACCTTAGTGACCAGATTTGAAAATAAAAGGTGTTTACTCAACGGGCAACTGGACCAACTCAATGACCTGTCACCTTCATCGAAAAATCCGGCTTCTCTCAGTAAGTCAATTACGGACGTGTTCAAACTAAAGAAATCACTCAATCTTCTAGTAGATCCAGCGATTCTAGGTGATTGTATATTGATACACGAGGTAACCAAACTGTTGGAGAGGTCAACAAGAGAAGCTTGGAAAACATCTCTGCGGGAAATTTCTAGTAGCTATAATTTCGTTGCATGTCCCAGCTTCAAACGCCTCACTGAGCAGTAACGACGCAAGTTTATAGAAGAGAAACCGCTGTGCTACAATTGCCTTGATTTACACTCTGCGAAACACTGCAAGTCTCAATTCAGGTGTAAAACTTGCAATAGGAATCATCACACGATGATCTATGTGTCAGGGGAAGTAGCAAGCAAAACTCAAGGCACATTAGCCAGCGGCTCCACTCAACACTAGGACAACGGCACAATCATCTCACTTCACGGTCAAACTCAACGGCTAAACTCATCACCTCCTACAACACTACTTGCAACTGCATTGGCATGGTATGACTGATCGGTAAATTCTCACAAACTCAGAATTCTCATCGACTCAGGATCAGAAATCTCATTTATTTCCAAGGACACGGTTGAATTACTTAAACTTAAACGGCAACATTCATCTATACCGATCCATGGAATTGGGGGAACGCACTCAACTTCAACTAGATTTACGGTCCATTCCCAAAAATTTCAAGACTAGAATCACTGCTCACATCATACGCCAAGTCTCATCAATTTTGCCATCAGAACAATGTGAGCAGATTACGTGAAATCATACACAGAAACTTAACTTGGCATATCCTACCTTTTGGAAACCTGAGCCTGTGGATATTCTTATCGGTGCTGACTACTATGGTCACATCATCAAACCAAATCTCATAAAGGGGAGTGCAACCGAACCAGTTGCACAATTATCAATATTCGGATGGTTAATTATCGGACCCTTCAACTCAGCTGGTCAATACAACACGACACATGAGACACGGATTGCACTCAACACAGAAGCATTGCAGAGGTTACTTACACGTTTCTGGGTTCAAGAGGAACCACCTTCAACATCTGTTGTCAAACTCAATAAAGAAGAAGTATTGTGTGAACGACACTTTGCTGAAACTCATATCAGAGATGCTCAAGGACGCTATCAAGTAAGATTACCTCTCACACAATTAGCTGATGTACTAGGAAACTCATTTGGTAAGGCTCAAGCGTGTCTGAAGCGAATTATCACAAAATGCAATTACAACAGCATCTACAAGAAAAGGTATTTTGCATTTATGGATAAATATTGCAAACTGGGTCACATAGTGCAGATTCCTCAACAGGAAATATCTACCAAACCATCATGTTACCTTCCTCACCAAAGGGTGTTGAAGAAAGATAGTTTAACAACCAAATTACGAGCAGTATTCAATGGTTCAGCATTCACCACCAACGGAAACTCACTCAACGACATCATGCACACTGGACCTAACCTCTCACTTAACATTGCGGATGTTGTCACCGGGATTCGTATCCACCCATTGGTATTCTCAACTGACATCACTAAAATGTATCGTCAGATCAAGGTTCATCCTCACGATTGGAACTTACAATGCATTTTGTGGGTAGATGACAAGGGTCAACTCACTCACTTCTATTTGACAACAGTCACAATTATGAAGAATATGGCTGCACATCCGAGAAGATCTCACTAACCTGGATACAATTTCTATACCAAGGTGGTTAGGAATCCAGGAAAACTCAATTGTGGAACATCATGGTTTCTCGGATACTTCACAACAGGCGATGGCCGCAGTTCTTTACATTAAGGCCACATCAAATTCATCTCATTCAACGTCATCGTTTCTCTTCTCCAAAAGAAAAGTGGCACCACTCAAAAGGCTTTCCATTCCACGATTGGAATTAGGATCGGCGGTGTTACTTACTAAGTTGGCAAAAAATGTATTAGATAACGCAAGATTGCCCATTTCTCAGATTCATCTCTGGACCAAGGCAAAGGTAGCACTCACTTGGATACGCTCATACCACTCTCGATGGAAGGATTTCGTTGGAAATAGAGTGGCACTCACTTGAGAACTCATTCCGACCGCACAATGGAGACATGTGCCTGGCACAAAAAATCCAGCAAATTGTGCGTCTCGAGGGTTACTCACACACCAACTCAGAAAGCACCAGTTATGGTGGCAAGGGCCAAGTTGGCTTTGCAAGGGTGAGTCAAATTGGCCATCTCAACTCAACTCTATTGAAGAAAATAACCTTCTAGAAGGCAGGGCGAAGGCCACACTCACCGCAGCCGTGTCACACTCAACAACACTCTGGAACATGATTGATCATTACTCATCTTTCATTCAATTACTTCGTATCACTGGATGGGTAATGTTCGCATGTGTTCGCTTCAAGGCAAAAGGCAAAACTCGCCATGAATCGAAACTCACTGCTGAATTAATATGCAAGGCTAAACTCTTCTGGGTCAAAGTTATTCAGTTTTATATTTTACATTGTATTCGACTCAACTGATTTCAAAACCCAACCCAACCCACCTACAACATGTTACTCATAATTACTAATGACATTCTCAAACAATGACCAATCACTCCCTTCGTATGTTTCTCTCTTTTATTTTAGACATAAGGTATCTATTTATATATCCCAAACTAAAATGTGTTTTGGTTGCTTAGGTTTGGTCATTTGAAAGTTCACTGCAAAAGCAAGAAACTGTGCTAGAGATGTGGCAATTCTGCGCACTCGGAATCAGGAACTTACCCCAACAAGGGTAGTCTACCAGTATGCATCAACTGTAGGCAATCTGCACTATGTTAGATCTTGTCCCGAGTGAATTCTACAGAAAGAGGTTTCTGTCTCGGCCGCCACTCACCATCTCTCCCTGAATGAGGCTTTTGCTCACGTGGTCATGACCAATCCCCCACGTCATAACTCCAGATCCTACCCCAACTATAAGAAGCGTACTTCATCCTCCTCTTGAGTCCCACGTTCTGCATCCTCTGACACCCTCTCACTGACTCCCTCTTCATCGTTTGCGCATGTTGTTAAATCTAACCTCCTTTCTTCAGTATTATCATAGAATTTTCTCGCCATCTTTCTCCTTCCTCAGATTCTATCCACTCTCCCATGCCCTCACTCCCCTTCAAGGGCCCCATTTGCTCATGTAAACCCCACTTTACACCCCCAGACCCTCCTCCCTAATCACTCCAACTTCCTCTCCATTTACCCCGTCAGCTTCACCAAACTCGAAATTCCAGAATGCCTCCTCGCCCTTGAACCCAACCCTCCCGTTCCTTTTCTGTATCAGAAATCTCCCTTAAAAATTGTACTGCTTCCTCTTCTCATCTTCTGCAACTTCCTTCTACTCTTCCCCCTTCTTCTCACTCGCCGATTAACTCAAACCTTCAAACTCAGACTGCTGCTCAGCTTCTCGTTCACCTTATACTCGACTCCATTCTCCTCTTGCTAGAGCACCATGGTTTCACCGACGAACTCGCTCTTAGAAATAACAGCCTCAATCTTCTTACCCGCTCCTCTCTTGATCATGGAGATCGTCTTTTCCCACACAGATTAAAGGCTTCCGCAGCCTCCAATGGAACCGTCGTTCCTTTTTCTAACGCAAACGGTTTCTTCTGATTATTTCACATAATTTCGATATTTTTTTCTTCTGCGAAACATGGCTCCTTCCCCGCGATTACGCCTCTCTAAGCGGCTTTAAGCGTGTAGCCATCTGTCTCCGAAACTCTATTCCTTTTTCAACTGTAGATGTTTATAATTCCCCTCATAACTTCTTACTTTCTGTATACTAACCTCACTCGGCAGTTTCCTTCTCGCTTCATTTCGACAACCTAGTCTTATCTATATCTCAATTTCATTCTGTCCTTCTTGCAGATGACTGTAACTGCCACCACCCGGCCTCGGGTAGCAATCACATCGACCCTGTTGGCGACGCTCTCTTCAACTCTTCCACTGCCAACAATCTTTTGGTTATAAACATGGACTCTCCTACTCACTTCAATAACCTCAATCCTTCAAACTCCTCGTGCCTAGATCTTTCCTTCGTCACCCCTCACCTCTACCCTCTTTACTCCTGGTCAGTAGACGACGATAATTTTCTCTCCGATCACTTTCCTATAACACTCAAGCTCGGCTTCCCTCTAAAAGCATGCTCCTTTACTTTATCATCCGAACTATCAAAAACTCTCCGACGAAGATTGGGAAGTCTAGCGCTTCTATCAGCCTTCCAATTATCCAGCAGCAGTCGGTGATGGCCGTACATTTCAATGGTGCCAACCGAACAGTTGAAGAAGAAGGAGAAGAAGAACAACAAAGATGCTTTTCCACGCTGTTAAACTCACCAGTGCTTATAATAAAGAGCTATGTTCAGTTTTAACTTATATTTATGTGCCTTTGCTTTCCTGTCTATCCAACTACTTCAACACGAACAAATAAGAGATTTGATAATTCATGAATTACTTTTTGTTCTAATTATAAACTAGAAAATATTATTCTAATAATGTTTCAAAATTATAAGGAATGAAATAAATAAAATTTTGCAGTTATGGATTTTTGCTCTACAAAAAATGTAATCTGAACACTAAATTATAGAATATTTATGAAGGCATAGTCAGTACTTATGAGAATTTTATATGATATGAATACCTGCCGTTCTTATAAATAAATATTTATAAATGGCTTTTATAATTTAGGAGCATAATACTAGAGAATATAGAATAACTTTTAGTATAGAAGGCCAGATCGGCCGTTTTCGTGAAGGCAGAATTAGCATTAGTTACACCCATGAGGCAGGCGGCGCTACGTTCGAGCTCTGCGCGTAATTAAAAAATCGAACGTAACTGGATCAAGTAAAAAGAATATCAATCGGATAAAATCTATTAGGAAATGAAATATTTAAGAAAATATTTAACTATGTTATTGATAAATTATAAAGATTATGTATAATTATATATTTTAACCGTTATCTTTTTAACAAAATGCTACAAATGGTATTAAAGATAGTTAAGTCAGAAATAAAATAATTGTTGAGAATAAAAGTACAATGAAGATTGTTAATTCGTTTATATTCTACATAATGTCTTTTCACATTATTTAATTCAAAAAGAAATTATGTCGTATAATTTAATTAATAATTAGATAACTTTGTTCAAACTGTGATTTGATTTTTTGTTTCATTCTAATTACAATTATATATTACAACATTAATTCTTTTATCATTCCATATATTTTAGTTTAGTGGCATTACTTTGATATCATTTGTTACAATTTCACTAAGCAAAGAGCAAGCGTGAATATGGAAAACATAACGAGCGGGTTGGTGTGGTGGGTGGGAGAGGGGCAAGCGCTGCAACTGTCACTTTTTGTTTTGTTTTCATCTCGCGCGGGAGTCAGTTTGTGCTTAATTGTTCGCACGGATTATTTTCGCAATATACGTTATACGAGTTTTGTGAAAGTGTCAAGTGAAGAATGACCAAGTAAAGAAAACTGTGTATTGATGAGGGAAAAGAAGTTCAAAAAACGCCAAGCTAACGTATCACAGATTCCCGACACACGATGCAGCTCTGTTTGCCGAGTGCTCGGTCAGTTAGTTAAACTGGTGGGGGGCTTTACTATAAGAGCTTGGAAGATGTGTGCCCGTCTTGCGGTATGAATGGAAGCGTGATTGTGGATCCCCGTAAAAAGGTCTCTTCCTTGGATGGACGCTGAATGAGATGGATGGCAGAAGGAAAGTGCTGTTTCTCCATAAGGAATGTACGGCACTGGACTTCCGGACCGGGCATGTCTCCGACCCCGCTTCCTTAAAAGGGGGGGAGGTAGTCTGTATAGTTCGAATAGTAACTAAGAACAATCCCCTGATACGGCGAATGCGGTAGTGTCTATCAAAAAACACTCCACACCTCCACCACGTTCGGAGCCGACGACTCCACCTTCACGTGGTCCTCGCTGGGCAACGGACACTCCCTCCAGTGTGATTCGTCGCACTGCTAGGAGTGGACGGCTAAGAGAGTCGTTTCCCAACAACATCGGGAGAGGCCTACTCATCCAGACGTGACTTGTCACTAGGATGGGGTTTTTCCAAATCCAACACGTGTTTACACGTGCTTCCCTTGTCTGTGTTTGAGCTTGAAGGTGATAGGTTTCTATAACCAAGATCTGCGGTATGGGGCTTCGCCCCGAGGTACGCAGCCCGCGAAGCGGGCAGACATACTCAATGTCCTACGGCGGAGATCAGAGAACGAATACGTTATTGCGAGGCCAGAGGATGGGATCTGTTGTTGGGGTGCGACGCTAACACACACGTGTGGGGCAGCTCGGACACGAACGACAGGGGAGAGAAGCTCCTGTAGTTCCTCTCCACCACCAATTTGGACTTTCTAAACACGGGGTGCAAACCCACGTTCCAGAACGCCAATAGAGAAAAAGTAATAGACATCACCCTGGTCTCTAAGGCTGCTTGGAAAAGGATCAAAGGCTGGCGCGTCTTGGAAGAAATCTGCATGTCGGATCACAATCATATTGTTTTTGGGGACGTAGTACAGAATCGAGACTCCGCAGAAACCCGAGGAAGACTGACTGGGTTTTCTACTTCGAGGAACTAGGGGCCAAGCTCAAGTCCATTCCGGGCAGATACGGCAACCAGGTTGAGCGTGATCACTGCAATGAGGTCCTAAAGGACAAAATTGTCAGAGCTTACACAGCGTATACTCCAGAGAAGTATTAAACTGCAGAGACACCCTCACGCACCTAGCCCGTACCAACACCGTAAGCCTGGTTAGGGTGCCGAGACATGAGGGTGTCAGAGGGAATGAAAAAGCGGATTGGCTGGCAGGCAGGGACGCTCGACAGCTGCGAGCCACCCACTCCTCAGTCGGTGTCCCGCCAAGTGAATGTAAAAAATGGTTCACCCTCATGTTGAGGTAGGAATCGCTTAAGAAATGGAGAGAATCGCCTGGCTTACGGCACGCCAAAAGGCTAATGGGTAATCTCCCTCCAGAGGAATGGCTTCGAGACATTAGAAAACAGAATAAGGCCAAGCTTAGAAAGGTGGTAGGATGACTCACGGGACACTAGTAGGTCAGATACTACCTGTTCAAGCGTAAAGTAGTAGAAGAAGATAGATGCAGATAGTGTGAGGGGCCGGAGGAGTCAACCTTCCATCTCCGCTGTCGATGCCCCGCCTTTGTGGGGACAAGACGGAGGGTGTGGGGGACAGCTTCCTCTACCCCAAAGAACTGAGAAAACGGAGCCTTCGCTCCATCTGCCTAGTCATAGAGCGGATGGAGTAAAGGCTCTAGAAGTATGACAAATAGAGAATTATTCTAGTGTAGGAGGGAAGGTACAATGAGTGTATACCTGAGTACTGGGCAGCATGTCTCGGATAGAGCCGCTTGCTCGCCCCACCCGTTCGACTTAGACTTAAATGCATGGGTAAATGAAGTTAGTTTAAATTCAAATTATATAGAAAGTGAGTCTCTCAATGATTCCAATGGCCAAAACAGGACGTTGCTAAATATCGAATCCCCGCGATTTTCTACTAAACGAACAATGGTTCACTGATCTAATAAACGAATAAAAGCTAAATTTAATGAATTAAATATATTAAATAATAAAACTGTTGAATTAATTGAGTCTAATAACAGATTATTAAAAGCAAATGAAGATCTTCGACGAAAAAATAAAACATTAATGCAAAAGATACGACAAACTAAAAGTAAACCGTTAACTCGAAATGAAGTATTCGAAAGTGCTAAACTTTATCAAAACGAAAATTCTTTAATTCTTTTAAATATGCAATTAAGACATCAGAATATTAAACGAAAATGGAATGAGGACGAGAAATATTTTGCGCTAAGTTTATATTATACGGTTTATATTACGGATAGTTCTCCGTAACACTATTAAAACTAACACATAATGTAAGTTTCATTGTTGTACAAAAATTGATTTGTTAAATTATTATTATTTATAAGTGGTCTGTAATATGTTGTATTTTGAATTGTTCATTAGTTGCCTGAAGAGGGTCTTAATAAACAAAGACCGAAACGTCGCAAGTTAAATAAATCGTTTTTATTTACTTTAACAATTTTGGTAGTAACCTTGGCCATTAGCTGCATTCAATTAATAGAATTAAAAATTAAATTCATGGTTAGCGATCAAGGCGCGTCAAATCAAAAAGCAATCCTTAAACTTAAAATAACTGAATATAAACCGTTTATCGAAAGACGCGGACGTAAAATTTTGTTTAATTACGATACCTCTCATCTTATAAAATTTTGGAGATATAATGTAATTAATCATGATTATGAAGATGAAAATATTACGATTACATGATCCGCGATTGTAGAATTACGCGATTTAAAATGTAAGAAAAGTTCTAGAGCGGCACCCAAATTAACAGATCGTCATATAAACCCAAACGCTTTTCAAAAAATGAACGTAAAATTAGCTGTACAAGTATTTAGCGGATCGGTTGCGCGAGCTATGATGACTGGTTTAGAGACGAAAGAATTAATTAATCCAAATTGTTTAATAACCGCTAACTTTGTTTGGAATATAAATAATATTTTTGATTGTGTAAATGCGCGTCACCCTAATGATCCAAACCCTATCCGGCGTGGTTTCTCTAATAAACAACCTCAGGTTGAAGAAACTTTACGCAAATTGCTGGCATGGATAGAAAATATAAAAATGTTTTAACCATTAAAAGTATTTTAATGTTCTGGGAAGATCTTCGAAAAGAAAATAGATCGTATTTGTTAACGGAAAAATTAAATCAAGATCCGCTGTAAATTTTTTTTGCGATTATGAGATCATTGTCCGGACTTAATAACAATCTCACTCCAATGCAATTTAGAAAAAAACTGTCAGCATGGTACAGAAGCAACACTGCTATTTCTGTGACGAACAGAGAATACTTTTGAGTGGGTTTATTATTTTAATAAGAATTCGAGATATTTTTATATATTCTCACGTTTATGAATTTATTAATAGCGAAGCGAGTAAATATCTCAATCTCTGTAATTATATGGGTCTTTACAAAACTAGAGTTTGTATTAACTTTGAATTTTATCAGGATGACACCACCTTTACTATGTAAAGGAAATATAGAGAAATCTAAGATATTGTACATGCACACTATTTGCTTAGGCCTTTAGCTCTCTATATCTTTCCAGCGGAGGGCTCTTAAGTTGAGCGTAGGCTGAAATTTTCCCATCCCCAAGGAAAGTCAAAATAAGGAAAAGAAATACTTTACTTAATAATATAATTAATTTCTTTATTATTTATTAATGTTGATTACCTCTTCCTTACAGTTTTGACGGCACTTTTTGTTGATGAAAGCCGTGAATGCTTATTGTACAATATATGTCTATATATGGGCAGTTCTCAGGTGAATCGAGAAGTCGAAATTGTTTTTCTTTTAAAATCACCTAAATCGCTTCGTAACCATCCCATATGTTACCCTAAATTTTTTCAGATTTTTTCACTTCTAGTTTTTTGGTGGCAGAGGGTCAAAGTTGGTGATTTTAGCATTTTCTGCATT
>JAWWEQ010040408.1:0-18490 GCA_035583055.1 Torymus tubicola | reverse complement strand
ACGAACGTTCCTTCCTAGTTGGTGGCGGCCCTGTGGCGGTCACACTTGCAGCGGTGGAGGCGCGGCGCACACACTCTATCACTTCGTTTGCACGGCGGTCACGAACTCACATTCTGCATGTCACGGCACTCACAGCTCTCTCATGACAACATGTCGACTACTCTATCTCTAGTCTTATACTACTGCTGATCATCGTCTGCTTCTTCTCCGTCTGTATATATGATTATTCGGACCTTATACCAGCGCCCGTTACATATTATTTATAGTGATAATTATAGTGAGTAAATTGTGTTGTCTTATATATATATATATAGTACTAATGAGTGCATTATCGCTGAAACTGTAGCTAATTTATCAATGTTAGGGGTAGTTTATCCACTTAATGATCTCGTCAAAAACAAATGTGTAATACGTAACTCATTTATTTGTTTGCGCAATTAGGAATCCACTTTTAATTATTTTCTGAATTTTGATGATAAAATTATACTTGAAAAAACACAATTTCTCTCTCTAAAAAATAAGGGATGCAACCCTTAATATTCAAAATACTATGATTTTCTTGTGTTTTTTATTGGAAACTTTTCCACATTTTTTTTATTGGAAAAAGGTCAATAGTAGTCGAGATATGTTGAAAAAACGTTTTTTGAGTGAAAACTTTAAATGTGATTTTAACCCTTATAAAGGGCTTTACTGCCGGTAAAAAAAATAATTTCGTGAATGTTGCATTGACGACTACTGTTTAATATAGTTTTGGAAATTGTTGGAATTTCTCAGTTCGGGTAGTTCCCTTGTAAGAAGCCCAATAACCCAAGTCTCTGGCTCACCCGTAATTGCACGAGGTCCAATAACCCAAGTTTGAGCCAGAACCCCCACAGGTTTTTTGCCTCACCCGTAATTGCACGAGGTCGAATAACCCACCCAGGGAGCCAGACATTCGACGAGCAGCTAGTGGTGGGCGGTGGGCTGCGGGCGACATGGAGCAAGTTCACGACTTCTGCGCATACTTCCCCCCCCCCTACCCTACTGGTCCCGTGCTCCTATTGCGTTCTGGCTCATCTCGCCCCTCCCCCTCCCCTACTGAGCTCGTGCCCCTATATGATTCAGGTTCACCTCCCCACTCTACCTCTACTTGGTCCCATGTCCTTGCAGAAATACTGGGCCACCTCCACCCTCTCCCTTCATTCCTAAAAATTTTTTTTCGCTAATAATTTAATTATTTATGCAATATTATTAATTAATATGTTATTCCAATTATTTAAAAATGTCTAATAGAAAAAAAAAATATTTTTGCCGGAGGTCGGGCGCGAACCCGCGATCCTTAGATTACCGAGCAGCAGCCTTACTGGTTTGCCACTCCGATATCTGGCAGTCTATGCGCAAATGATGCATTTAAGCAGTCGCAAAGCAGGCATCTTGCCAAAAAAGTTAAAATTTAACACGCTATCTTTATTTAATAATTTTAATGAGTTTATTTAAATAATAAAAATTAAAACTTATATAATCAGAACATTTTTTTCTTTATTATCGACTTAAAAAATATTTCACAAAAGGCTTTTGTTTAAGGAAGGTGAGAGCCCCTCCTCACTCTCATCCTGTGAGGTTCTATCCGTCTTTCGACACTCTGCAATAACCTTTCCATTTTTCTTTAATTTAAATTTCTTCCTCTGCTGAAATATCTTCCCATTCCATGTTGAAGTAAAACTGTTTCATGCGCTTTACGTTGTACATGGCGGAAGTAGTTTCATAGGCTCCATTGTAGTTAGTACATATAGTCATTGACCTAGGATATTCGAAAGGTTGATAGCCCACTACAGTGATGTCAGTAACTTTAAGTTAAAACATTGTTACCACCTCTTCTTTATTTCACCAATGACAAAAATTCTTTTAGCATCTTTGAATACATTTTGAAGAATTTTCCAATTTCAGTATATTCATAATCACCACCATTCCACGATAGTCGTGATAGCAAAGTCCTAACCACAAATTTTGACGTTTATACTTATCATTGGCTCATCATTGTCGTTGAGTGATACGAAAGCTATCTCTTTCAGAACGTAATCGTTGCCTGACTTTTTAAAACCTTGCATGTCCACTGCGTACTCCATGATGAATGATGCCCTTCGTACAGAGTTTCTGGTTTTATAGACTTATCACCTCCATTCCAAAATTAAACAATTTTTGTTACATTCCCACTTACTGGGCTGTATTGAACTATACGATCATGCAGTATCAAGCAGTAAGCAACTGTTCCAGGAGGAAAGTTTTATTTTGCTTCTAATTCCAAATGAACATTTACAGGCGCGCTCTTTAAGGATTCGTTCTGCTTTGAGCAATCAATTACTATCAAGGGCATATAAGTAAGATACTGTAATTTTTTGAACATAGATTCCGTATCTTTGCCATAGTACGAATTTTGAAAATTAGCGTACATATCGTATAATATAGCATATTGATTACGATTTACATCTCGATTAAGATTACCGTATGGGTAATATTGAGAATTTAGAAAGAGTTTTACATTAGTTATATTACAGTGATCAAAATTGCTTGCTTTTACTCTTTTTCGATCTTTTGGATTAGTTTGAAAGCCTAAAATGACATGGTTTCTCAAGTTGGTTGGAGGTTTTCACAGTCCACACATGTGTCGAAGTAGTAGGAATGAGAGGGTACTCATACAATTTCCACGTGCGAAAACTCATAGAAATAGGACGATCTTTTCCTCCGAAATTGAGTAAACGAATTTTATTAGTATTCGATGCGACTATATGTGGTATAAGCCATTCGATTTTAGTTAAGTCTATTTTGAAATTTTCATAGACTTGCGCATTGTCCACTGCTATTGGTGTTTGTTCAACTGCATTTAGATCATTTCTCGACCTCATAAGAACCAGTTTATGTTTTTCATTCACGACAACTTTACATCGAAATAACCAGCATAGTCAGTTATTTTTTGCGTCTCTTCTACGTCAATCCATCCAGCATTTTCGATAACAAAACTCTGAGTGGGATTATGTGATATCCACCCTCTCATGAGTGTTGTTAGACCAACGTTCTTGCATTTATCTATCTCTATAGCATTCAATTCATATCTGATTTCCTCGAATAAATGACAAATAGCATTATTAATGAGTTTTGTATTTGTAACAGCTATATTGTTAGGTTTAACCAATCTACCGCATATATGTAGCGAACTGGAGGAAGATAAAAGACAGAGGTCTTGATATTGAATAGATATGCGAATTTCATCGCTGTTGTTAAAAGTTGATGGTGTATAACTTCATAATGCGCAACGGCCTCGTCAAAGGCGACGGGCGTTTGAATGCTTAATATTTCTTCAATTTCTTTGAGAAAAACGGAATATACGGGTTATTCGCCACCAGGAACGACTTTTAAGCCTAGACGTTTTAGGATTTGTATGCTTCCACGTGTTAATGCTTTCGCGGTTCGTCGATGACTGATGCGATTTGAACATGTGGCTTTACTTATATAGTTTCTATTGTACATGTACCCATCACGAGATACAACCTTCAAGTTAAAACCTCGCTGCGGAAATTAACTAAGTCTCCGTCTTGATCGATGATGCGAACTTGAAAATGATTAATGCACTTTACAGTAACTGGAAAATTAATAATATGCGAAGAGGCTTCAATTATTTTATACCCTGGTGGTACAGCAGGGAAGAACTCGTGAATTGTGTAGTTTTTGTTTGTTTATGAATGCTCCTGAAGTAATATTACACTCCACTCGTAGAGCTTTTATTTTAAGAATCGTAAAATGTAAATCAGAGGTATGCAAAATGTTTGATTCAAGAACGCGCTTGGTAAAGCCTAGAAGACGGCCAAAAGAATCGTCGGATCAGAAATCAATAGGTAAAGAACACTTGATAGTACAGCGTAGTGTATTATTATTTACTTTTAAATTGAATGCTATGCTGTTATGTGTTAATTTTTTACGAAGAACTTTGTCAATGTCCTCAATTTCGTAACTTCCTACTGGTACAGTGAAAACGTATTCACCTCCGTAAAATTTTTTATTATTGCTATCTATATTAGAAAAAGAGTTAAACGTTAAGAGTTCTACAAGACCTATTACGTAATTTTTATTTGGTAATAACTTGATCAGTGAAAAATACTGCGCTTCTAGTATAGAAGATGTGCCTGAGAGCGTCAAAGTTAATGAATGTTCCATGACTTCTTAAAGCAGAATGAAGTAGTTTTCTTTGGACTGCTGCTTATATAGCCCCGAAAAAAATTTTAGATAAAGGTGTCCACAATTGTATGTATCAAAGTCTTGATATTTTTCAGGATTGTATCTAACTTCATTCACGTTGAGACATAGCATTAAATCCAATGGTGGGCGAAGATCGCCAAAGCTATTGAAATATACAACATCTTTACCATGTTTTCGATATGCAACCCATTGTGTTCTAGGACTACTAGCGTCATCTAGACTAACTACAGCTGATTCATTGTAACGTGGTCCAGGAGCTGGTAGAGCGTTTCTCATAAATACTCCGCAAAAATTTGGTATTTCCAAAAGTTTTGCATATTTTAATATATGTATAAGCATCGGTAAGCGCTCGATTAAGTAATTTTATTTCGTTGAATTTTTTTTTCTCAATTGAAGATCCAATCCTACTTTGTGAGGTTTAAGATACAACCCATTACCTAATGCAATATTCTCCATAGTTTGATTATGTCTTTTGTTTTCTTTCAACTGTTCTTTAGCTGCCTTTACAATGTTTACAGCTTTAGCTATTCCGGCAATCCCGTCAGCAAGAGCTCCAGTAACACTCAGGGCGGCAAATAGATGTATGAGAAATGGTAAGGCGCCTCCTGTTTTAGCAGGAACAAGCATAATACAAGCAGCTTTCTTCAAAGCAGCATGAATTACTGTTAGGGCACACTTACTGGGTTCTGCTTTGGTCGAAGCAGCTACTTTAATCTTTTGCAATGAAATTGATTTTTTCTTTTTTGAATCTTTTCTTCGTTTCTTCTTCATGCCCATATCAAATTTAGATTTTAATTTCATGGCGTTAGTTATTACCTATGCAGCAGCTTTTCCCCTGAAACCAGCGTCTTTTGACTTAACGCGATTCCAAGCTTTTTCCGCTAAAATTCTATCTGTTTCGTTCCTCGTTTGAATGTTTTCACGATTTTTGGAATAAGCTATATCGTGTTCTTTACAAGTATCGTCGAGAGGATTTATTCCAGGATCTCCTCTAGCTAAGCGTTTTGCCAACTTTGTTCCAGAACCACAATATTGATAGCTAGGTATGTGAAGCTCGAAGGGAAGTTTATTAATAATTTTATTGACTAAGCCGCGTCCACGTTTATGTACGATCATCACTGATCAATACTCATCACGGTAGCTATATTAGGCCTCTATTTATACTTGGAATAATCAGTTGTGATTTGAATGTCACAGAGTAAAGAACATGAACGTCATAGAGCAGTCAGTGAAGCTACCAATAGAAAAATTTGACGCGATCGTAGAACGTGACAAAAGAACAAAGCGTCATGGTGATTTACTCCCCGACAATATACGAGCCGTCTTCTGCGGTCCATCAGACAGTGATAAAACGAATAGTTTACTTGCTCTTATAACACATCCTAATGGCGTTAAATTTGAAAACGTGTACGTCTACTCAAAGTCTTTAAATCAACCGAAATATAAATTTTTAGGCGAAATTCTGAAACCTATAGAATGTGTACAATATTTTCCATTCAGTGAACACGATGCAGTTGTCGATCCCGACCATACTCTTCCCAACTTCATCATGATATTTGACGATATTGCTTGCGAAATATGCTTGTGTTGAATATCCTAAAACTACAGGATTGATTGAATTACTCATAGCCAAAAATCCAAATAAAAATACCATTCGTAATACCGATTTTAAAAACTATCGTATGATTTTAGAGCAATCGTCAGCTCACAAAAGTGCTTCAACAAGGACAAAACAATTCGTTTTCACAATAGTAATAAATTTGATAATATTATTGCTCCAATGTTCAAAATTACCTCCAGAGGTCTTCAATTACTAGTCGCTGAGCAATCTGCTGGAAATTTATGTCATACTAATAAAATACATTCAGTTATTGAGAAATTACGAGAAGCAGGCTATATATATTGAGTGTACAAGAATATATTAGTCATTCTAAAAATGATTATTCGGACGTAATCTTGGTAGGACCGAAGATAATCGAGGGCCATCTGGCGTTGGCTTCAAAGTTACTGCTGAAGGTCATTACGATATGGAAAATAAAAAATTATGCAATGTTGCTGAACCTCAACATCCAAGTGATGTTGGTAATTTAGAAATTCTACAGAACATTATTAAAATGGAAACTCATAAATTAAGTACAATAGTTGAAGATCATAGAGATGACATTGATGTGCAGTTAATGCAAATAAAGGCCGATATTTTTACAATAAAAGAAGATATGTCAAAGTTAATTAGCCATTAACAAACGTGGAGCACGAACGATTGGTCGAAGAACTACACAAACCTGCTATATACGTCGTAAATTTGACGTGGTCTGGATGAGACTTGGCAAGCAGATCTTGTCGAAATGATTTCTTATGCTCGAGATAATAAGAGGTTTAGGTACATGCTTACCATAATCGATGTTTATTCAAAATTTGCTTGGGCCATCCCAGTAAAGAGAAAAACTGGTAACGATGTCTCAGAGGCTATGAAATATGTCTTAGTCAGAGGCAGAGTACCTAAAAATCTACATACCGAAACAGGCAAAGAATTTTACAATGCCAATTTTCAAAAACTTATGAGTAACTACAGTATTAAATTGTACTCGACGTACAGCAATCTTAAAGCAGCGATGTGAGAACGTTTCAATCGCACATTAAAAAACGCAATATGGAAAAAATTTAGTTTGAGAGGTAGCTACAAATGGCTCGACATTTTGCCTAATTTACTGACCGCTTATAACAATCGCAAACATCGTACTACCGAGGTGAAACCAAAGGATGTAACAATGACTACTAAACATATACTGCGAAAATTTACCAAGTTATCTAAGAAAACTAAGCCAAAATTCAAAGTTGGTAATAAAGTTCGCGTTAGCAAAGCAAAAGCAGTATTCGAGAAAGGTTATACTCCCAATTGGTTTACTGAAATATTTACAATTAAAAGAGTTGCAAATATAAATCCAACAACGTACAATCTAAAGGACTATCAAGACCAACCGGTTTCAGGAGGCTTCTATGAACAAAACTCTTAAAAGCAAAATTTCCAGATATTTATCTAGTTGAAAAAGTAATAAAGAAAAAAAGCAATAAAATTTTTGTAAAATGGCTTGGATTCGATAGTTCGCACAATAGTTGGATCGATAAAAAGGATATGTAATTTAAAGTAAGGTTTTTAAATAAAGGACAGTGTTTTATTCATTATTTACCATTAATTTTTTAAGTAGAACAATGAACGGTGTTTTATTCATTATTTACAATATATAATACTTATTAACGCAGTCTTTATCTATACTTAACTCTTACAATATTTTTAAAACGTAGTCTATATTTAACTCTTACAATACTTTTGAAACGTAGTCTATATTTAACTCTTACAGTACTTTTGAAACGTAGTCTATATTTAACTCTTACAATACTTATTAAACATAGTGTATATTTAAGTCTTACAATACTTGTTATACGCAGTCTATATTTAACTCTTACAGTATATGTATAATAGTTATTAAACGCAGTCTTTATCTATATTTACAAAATTATCAGTCATTTTCTTCTAAATTCTAGACTTGAATCTCCATTATCTACAATAAATAGTTTATATTTGTTGGCCGCCTCCTTGAGATCATTGTAGAAGTTTTCGTTTGCAATGATAGCGTCTGATACTCTATTGAGCATGAAGATCTCGAATGAACTTTCCATCTCTGCTACAACCTTCTGGCCATATTTAGTTGTAACTGACTTCATTCTTGTTACCATCTAGATTTCCCCTTTGGTGAGGTCGGTCAGCTTCTTGGTGGAGAAATCTTCCACGAGCAATTTCATTTAGCTTGGTAAAGTCCATCTGTAATTAGAAGTTGAACGAGATAATTAGTTAAGAGTATACAAAGTTAAAATAAAAAAAAGTAAAAAAAATGATACTTACGTTTAAATGAAGCGTGGTCTCCTAGCTACTGGATCGTGTGACCAAGATTGTGCCTGTGCAACTGCGGGAAGCTAGCGTCGGCTGTTAGATTTGGCTGTTGGTTGCTGCTGCTTGGAAGCTGAACTGATGGATTGAGCTCCAACGCCTGCTGCAACTCATTATATACAGGTTGCTCCACCCCCACCACTTCAGCATTCGGCGGCTCGACCTCCCCCTCTTCGATCAATAAGTTCAATTGAATCTATTAATAAAAATAAATATTTAGACATTTTTTAAATAATATTTATTGAGTATACCGGTGTAGTAGTATTGAATTATACCTGTGTGTATTTGAGCATAGCATCTCAGATTAGGCCAGATCTAGTATAATAATGGGCTGGGTCCAAATCATAAACGCCAATACGTAAAGAAGAAGTAAAAATACCCGTGCTGGAAAGAAGTTGCACGTTCCCTGATGAACAAGTGTGAATCACAACCACTTAGATTATGAAAGACCACGGGAAGTGTTCTTGAATTTTGGAATTCAATATTACACTTGTTATGAGCAGGACTTCGGTGTCTGAAAATGTATAATTTGATTAATGTAACAATAATTTAAATAATAATAATAATTATTATAATAATACTCACTTGCCCGTGAAGTGACAATAGTCACGAACTTTTTTGTCAGCTGCTGTGAATGGCTTACTACAAATATGACATGCACGAGCATTGTTAAAGTCAATTTTTTCTTAAGCAGTCATATCATTCATTGGGCATGGTCTTTGGTACATGGCATTCACTTTTATAGCCAGTGCTTGAAGACTTGTGACAAACCATTTAGATGGTGATGAATCTGCTTCACTTTCTTGTCTGTAGCATCTATATTCCAACAAAGAATCAAAATAGCTACTGTCTCCAATATGCATTCGAAGTCTACATATACGACGAATGGAACTTTATTTTTTAAATTTAAATTTTTAAACTCTAAAACCTTGTTTTTTTCTGTAGGGAGTACAATTTTACATTTGTTCATGTTTTCGCAATCAACTGTGTGAGCAGCTAACTGCTCAGCTGTTGTGAAGAAATGTAAACAACGGTTACAGATGTGCTTTTTAGACTTGTGAGAAGATAACTGGCTGGAGATTAATCTCGATAAATCTTTTATCCAAACATAGTGTTGCTTGTACTTGTTACGTTATGTCCAGGTTGCGTTAAATTTTTATTTGATTTTATTTCAACTTATCATTTACTTTAAACGTGTATTCACATGCTGGACTCGAGTGTCTATTCTACCAACGGGATTTCCCCTCATAATCTAAGGAAAGATTCGTATCGTGGGGAAGTCTCAGATGCTCGAAAGCGTTCAGGTCATTGCCCAGGACGAACCTAAGGAAGAAAACTCGTATCCTGGGGAAGTCTCCGGTGCTCGAAAGCGTCCAGGTCATTGCCCAGGGCGAGTCTTTGGAGGAAGGAGGAAAATACGTATCCTAGGGAAGTCTCCGGTGCTCGAAAGCGTCCAGGTCATTGCCTAGGGTGTATTTAGAGGTTACGGGACAGTCGTGGTTCTCGAAAGTTCCACTACTTATACTGTTGGAGGAGTTTGGGACAGAGGTGGTTCTCGAAAGTTCCACCACTGATGCCAAGTCAGGCGGGATAACAACGAGAGCCGAAGCAACTTGTTGCCTGCCGCAGAAAGGAGGTCAGGTATATGGGCGGCTCTCGAAAGATCCACCTAATAGCCTGAGGAAGGGTAGGTGGGAGGTGTGCGGGAGATATAGACTCGAATAATCATGAAAAGGAATAGGTAATATTAATTTTATTGATGCATATGTTACAAAGGATTGTGCAAAGGACCGTTACATACTCTACGTTATCGTCATTGCATATTTCTTCTTCTTCATTCTCATTTACGTAATGATTTTCTACGTGAAGTAAGTTCACACGTTTGTCTTTCTTCTGCATAGTTAAATAACGAGGTAGAACGATAAAAGTTTTACCTTTCATTTACAAAAAGTAGACATTGACAGAAATATCGTTTTGTTTTTCAAATTTTGTGATCTGCTTTGGATCTACAGGAAACTCAATTCCCTCAAAGTTCAATTCATCTTTGTATGGATAGTAAGTCGATACTCTATTTGCATTCTTTTTAATACGATGTAATGCTGATAGGACAGCTCACTTGAAACGTTTATTACCTTCGTTTTCAATGTTAATCCAAGCATGCTTATTTTTGATAAATTTTGGTAAATCGACATATGAACTTCCTCGCATCGTATTGTACTTGTATATAGTAATAACTAAGTTCAAAATAGATTTCAAAGACCAACCAAACTCACGTTCTTGAAACTCTTCCATGTCCACATCAATAGGTTGCTGTATATTCAGCGTGAACCATTCGTGCAAGTCTGTTGTTGAGTATACTGGAACGGTTTTTATATTGAAATATTTGAACTCAGTTATTTCTCCGTCTTCTTTCACTAAACTATACTCTGCTGTAAGCACTGAATTAACTTTTATAACGGTGTGTTCTTCAAGAGCTTCATTCACTTTCCCAATAAAGACTTTCTCAGCATCCTTCATAAAATTTCATTCAAACTCGCTCTCTCCGCACAAGAACGCCTATACGATGCCCCGCTCCAGGTACGACGAGCCTGGAGAAGCGGTTACGCGTTATTAAATCGCGGCGCGGTAGAAAATGCGAGCAGGTTACATTTATGTAGATTTCGTACTAATATACTTTAATTCAGCAATCGGCTGGTCAGCTCTGGTGATAGGCAGTCGTCGGTGATAGCGCAAGTATAAGCGAGGCCGGTTCCGCAGAAATAAAGATGTATTGCGTGCCTCAGGTGATACAAGCCTGTCGCAGTAATTCTTTCACAAAATTTACGAAACAATGGCGGTATTTCGTCTAACGCACAGGATTTTATGTCGTACGACGACGATAATTACAAATTGATCACGACTTGAACTACTTTCTCAATATGTCACGTCTAAATCGAAAAAGGGTTCGGAGCGAGTTTTCTATCACCTGTCTATTCTCTCAACTGATTCTATCTAGTCTCATCAAAATGGCTGCGTCCATCCGCGGATGTCTGCTATTCATCACGTCGATGCAGCTCAAATTCTGCATCGACGGGCTATCGTTCACGTAACCGAAGCGTCGCAGCCACAGAATATCTTCGACGTCGCTACAGCTTCGCCCCCCCTGCTCGCTCCGCTCGCCAACCCCCCATTAGGACGACAAGCATTTTTAAACAAACAGGGAAAATGAAAATTTTTAAAAAGTTTTAGCGATAAATCCGGATGGGAACATGTGAAATTACCTATTTTTTCCAGGCCAGCTATGAGGTAGATAGGCGCGTTTTTTGAAGGTGTCCCCTTTTGTAGTAGCATGCGACTACTTTTGATACATGATATGTGAAGTTTATTTAACCATCATCGCTGAGAAATCAAGACAAAATTTTAAATTTACGTAGCAGTCAGCTTCAAGCGATCATATAAATATTTCAATTTTATCTAACACTCAACTCCGAGGAACCACATTAAAATTATAAGTTTGCCAGATTCAAGGGCGCCACAGCGCCCTGCTTGGCGAGTAAGGAACGTAACGTGACGTCTCAAGCGAGCAGGGCGATGCCATACCCTTTATACTTTGTTTTGAGGTTTTCTAACCTTACTTTTTTGGCACATTTGTCATATTATATTAATGTAAAAATGACATATGAGAGATTCATTTGAAAGTACTTTTTACATACATTCCATCTGTAACAAGTTTCGTGGTAAGAAATGCTTTCGTATACGAAATTAGTAACAGCAAAATCAATTATAAATTTTTTTCTTCACCCGCAGGGAATTTCTGGGAAAATCGAGTGGAAACTTTTTGTGCGTTTACTTGATTTTAAATCCTATCAAAAAATTTAGTGCTAACAGCGTACGAAGGACGGCGCTACTGCGCTCTGCTTCTCATGAGGAGAGCCAAGGCGCGAAGGCGTTGTCACATTTAAAATTAAAAAAAAAACCTGTGTTACGTATGGTGATGATACACACACACGCACGCACACAAAAATCCTTTAATATTGATAAAATGACATCATTAAATACAGAAGTTTGATTAATTTTTAGCTCAAAAACGAAGCAAAATTTCGAAATATCTTACATAGACTTTATAACGGGGTAGGATTCTCTGCACGTAATATACTCGTGCTACGCACTTGCAAGGGTTTCACGTCAAAGAAACCCTGCTATCCGGCAGTTGATAGTGGCACAAGGGACGAACACTTGCCTTAAGCTTTCATTATAAAAAACTTAGGCTACTTCGTACTCGAGCACCCCTTACCCCGTATGGCACTGCTGCCAACTCCGGTGCAGGAACGATCGGCTGCTATCTCTACCTAGCCTTACCTGTAAGCAACCGGTTTTCCCGTGTAACACCGCGTGTTTACAAACAGCGGCTATCTTTCTCTCTTACCTTCCCGTTACCGTTGCTCCTCCAAGAGTCGATACCATCGGCTAACTGCAGCTGAAAAGGGTAGAGAACGGTATTCGGGAAGGATGCACGGGTCGGACACTCTAAATGAAAACGCGTGACTTGAGATGTAAGATAAAAACAAGAATGAAATTTATTCAATAAAGTCAAGTCACTTAGCAAAAGGTAACGCGTAGGCCGAGACTTTTACGGGAGACGACGCGCACCGCCGGCTCTACTGCTTCGCTAAGTCGGATTACCTTACCACGAGGTAAACGCGCACAACAATATAATCAGTCACAATAAGTAGTTAGACAGGACTTACTCGGGGCTGGTCAGCCATCGTAGTCGCAACGCACTTCGAGTCCGAGGGGATGGAGTGAATCCTCGTTGTCCCCGCTCGTAGTTGACGTTGTCGCGTCTAACTCTCTCTATTTCACTCGTGGTTGGTGGCGGCCCTGTGGCGGTCACACTTCTATCGGCGGAGACGCGTCACGGCTGTTGTATCACTCTTTCTCTCTCTTTCCGCACACAACAGGGCACTTGCGCTTGTCGTCTCCGCGCATCTGTGACAGCGCTCACTTCTCGCATGTCACTCTCATCACTACAACATATCTGCTACTCAACTACTATACTGCCTTATCATCGGCTGCTTCTTCTCCGTTTATCTTGTTGAAGCTCTGCGCGGCGCGCTATCGATCATGATCCAAATAAGTGCGCGAGATTCGAATCTCGCGACGCTGTATATATGATTATTCGGACCTTATACCAACGCCCGTTGTAACTTTTTCTTGTATTTTTTCGTAGAATTTAACTATATTTTTTAAAAACCTGTATAAGGAATTTTTTTGAAAATCGAAACCTAAATGAATTTTTTTAGGTTTGTGACACGGCAGATTGCCTGTCACATAAAAAGTAGTTAGAAATGTGCTGAGTAGCAAAACTCGCATTATTATATCGCGAAACGACCACATATGATCGCGATATTTTCGCATGTTTACGCGCGCACACTTCGTCTCTCCCGACCTTCCCGTCCCTCGCCCATAACCGCAACAGCCAACAGCAGCTACTATAACTATAGCTATAGCTCCAACAAGGCATAGTCGAGGTGAGAAGAAAGTGGCTGTTGACAATATTAGAAGACTAGAAGCAACAGCCACAGTTCTATTCGAATATATTATATTGAATTTATTCGTCGTATACGACGATAGAAGAAAATATACAATGCTCAAGGCCGACTTTCTCTACGCCGGCTACGATGTAAACACGAGGCTGCCGGTCGTGTTACTAAGAGTCAAACCCAAGCGATAGCCGATCTTGGCCGAAAGAGGACGAAGAGGGCCAAGTTCGACTAAGGCGAGGTAGCGATGAAATTGCGATTCCTCTGCCTACTCCGTATCAAGCCGCCAGACGATCAATCTCGTAAGCAGCCGTCATGCCGAGCTCACGTGGTTTCCGAGTGTGTGCCATCCTGGAGAGCGTCCGCCGAGCCCAGGAAGAGTGTCTAGGAAGGAGCGAGTGCTGAAACTTAGCTGGCCGTAGCGTAAGTCGCCTCCCTTTTTCTCTCTCACTTGTCTGTATGAGCGTAGTGATTTGCCGCGTGGTCTACGACGTCGTGCGACCCGCTGCTACAGCTCAACCGCCGCTCAGTGGGAAAAAACGTATATTTTTGGACAAAAGTCCACCTACAACGTAAATCATGACCGATCCTTATGAAATTTTTTTTTATATTCTTGTCTAAGATCCTGCTATAACAAGGTACTGCGATAAATTGATTATTCGTCAACCTAACCTGAAAAAATTCTCATAAAAACCAATTTTCACCAAATTCATCAAAAAACATCTTTTGAATTTTCATTACCATTAAGTTTATAAATTAATTTTCAAAAATATCTTCATACCCTAAACCCTCGACGTATTAAACTTAAAGCCTGAACCCATAAACTCTAAAACCATAAAATTTAAGCCCATAATACGACAAATCTAAATCCATAAAACCATAAACCTTTATCAAAAATAACCATAAATACTAAACTTATAAACTTAAAATTCTAGACCCATAAACTCTAAACCCATATACTCTAACCCATAAACTCTAAACCCATAAACTCTGAATCCATGAACTCTAAACTGATTAACTCTAAACCCGCAGACTCTAAACCCATAACCTCTGAATCATTAAACCCTAAACCCATAAACTCATAAACTCTAAACTTATAAACTCTTAACGCATAACCTCTGAACCATTAAACTCTAAACTTATAAACTCCAAACCCATAAGCCCTAAACCCTGAACCCATAAACTCTAAACCATAAACTCTAAACCCATAAACTCTAAACCCGTATACTCTAAACCCATAACCTCTGAACCATTAAACTCTAACTCATGAACTCTAAACCCATAAACTCTAGATCCATAAACTCTAACCCATAAACTCTAAAATCATAAACTCTAAATCTATAAACTCCAAACCCATAAACTCTAAAACCCATAAACAGAAAAATCCATAAAACCAAAAGTCTATAAATTACAGAGTTTATGAGTTTAGAGTTTATCGGTTTAGGGTTTACGGGTCTAGAGTTTATGGGTTTAGAGTTTATGGGTCTAGAGTTTATGGGTTCCAGTTTCCAGTTTATAAGTTTAGTATTCATGGTTATTTTTGATAAAGGTTTATGGTTTTATGGATTTAGATTTGTGGTATTATGGGTTTAAATTTTATGGTTTTAGAGTTTATGGATCTCAGACAAGAATTTAAAAAAAAATTTATAAGGATCGGTCATGATTTACGTTGTAGGTGGACTTTCGTCCAAAAATATACGTTTTTTCCACACTGTGCGACGTAGCTTCCACGACTCTCACCGATCCGGCCTAGAACTGTTGTGCATATTACTTTGGGTCGGTCGGCGTGTCTATACCCGGCGGCGCTTGTATCTGTCTTGTCTGGTTTATCGTATCGTTTCTAGTCTAGTTTTAGTCTTGAAGGCATCTTTCAGACTTCTTGCCTTGTTAAACATTAGTCACGTAGCGTACTATGTCGTTCCAATTGTCTTTGCTTTTCAACATCACGGTCACAGTGTTGCCCAGAGAGAAACTGGGTTACGTAAAAATTTACCTCCCCAGCCCTCTCTTTCCACAGTCGTACGTCTTTTATGAGGCTTCTCGTCCACTTGTCCTTGTCGCTGTCCGCCCACCGGGCTTGCCAAATTGTCAGCATCTCCTTTCGTGCGTCAGTGGCAGCCATCTCTCTTCCTTTCTCTGCGCTTGTATCATAGATTCTCTTTCGCTCAAGAGCTAGGAGGTCTATCGGGACAACCCCGGCGATCGCGAGCACCACTGCCGCCGAGACGGTACGATACGTGCACGCGATATGCAGCGTACCTCTTCTCTGTACCGCAGCCATCGCCTTGCGGTACTTTTCGATACATAGCGCGCCCGCCCATATCTCAGCTCCGTACAACAGCATCGAGTGGGTCACCGTCATGAGTAGTCTCCGTATACTCGGCCTCGGTCCTTTCGTATTCGCCATGAGGCGGGCGAGCGCACCCGTTTTGGCCGCCGCCCTCTTAGCGACGTCGCGAACGTGGGGTGAGAAGGTCATCATCGTATCCAGGGTCACCCCAAGGTGCTTGAGGGACCCCCCGGGTCGCAGTTCGGACGTCCCAACCATCATGGGAATCGTCGTGTCTATCCATCTCTATGTTAAGTATAATAGTTCCGTCTTTTGCGTAGCCAGTTGTAGTCCCCGTCCTCGCATCCATTCGTCCACTCGTTTCGTGGCCTGGCTCAATCTGAGCTGAGCCAGTCACATGTTTCTGGCGGCTTCTGAAGGTTCAGTACTCCGTCGTATGTTCCATTCCACACGTCGGGACCAAGGACCGAACCCTGCGCCACCCCCGCCGTTATCTTTCTTGTCTTGATCCCGGTCTCTCTCGCGTATGTAATGTGGCGGTCCCGTAGGTAGTCCTTCAAAACTCGGAGCAGATAGGGCGACGGGAAAGCACTTGAGAATGCATCCACGGTGTCCGCCCACCGCAACGAGTTGAAGGAGTTTCGTACGTCGAGTGTGGCCAGGAGCACTATTGGCCTGTCCTTGTGGGGTCTCGTCTGTGCTCTGTCAAAGGAGTCGACAATCTCTCGGATCGCTCCTATCGTCGACCGTTCTCGTCTAATTCCGTGCTGTCTAACATTCAGGCCACCAGCGGCTCGTACAGCCTGTTGGATACGTGGTCTGAGCAGCATTTCGAAGAGCTTGCCCAGTGGGTTGAGCAAACTTAACGGTCTGTAGGTTGACGGCGAATTCGAATCCCCACCTTTTCCTTTATCTATGGATCAATCTAGCCGTCTTCCACTCTTTGCTAAACACACCCTCCAGCAGGCATGTGTTGTACATATCCAGGAATATTCCCGGACGTCGTTTCGCAACGATTCCGAGAATCTCTGCCGGACTGCCATCCGGGCCTGGTGCCTTTCCCGCCGCGAGTTGAGCAGTAGCCGCGCTGAGCTCTCCTCGGGTGAATTAGACTGCTCCGACTCTCGGCGGTACACGGACGTCGCACACGTCACGGCGGATGGCGAGCGTATACCGGCCGCCTTGTTCACCGAGGCGCGCGCTAACCTCTCCTCTGTAGACTCGTGCCTGCTATCGGCGTGCCGAGTCGGCGCTGCCGTAGCGGTGCTCTTTCTCTCTCTCTCTCCGGTGCTCTCTCTCTGCCTCTTCAGGTGTCGACTGCTGCTCGATCGGCGTAGGGAGACAGAGACATCGTGCTTCTCCTCACCAGCTGATCCGTGAACGCTCTAGCTCCGGCTATTGCGTCCTCTTCAGCTACAGCCAAGGCGTTGTAGGGGAAACGAGGGGCGTGAGGGGAATGCCGCTGTCTACAGCGAGACATAGGGACACGGTCACGCGTATGTGTGCATGCGACGTCGCACGTCGAGGCTCCGCTCGCCAACGCCGGTCTACTTTTACGCGTACTTATTCGTTTTCTAGTGACACGCAATGTGCCGTGTCACAAAATATTCCAAAAACGAGGCACGTCTTGTAGTTCGACATTTCAATGACATTGGAAAAGTCGTGCGGACGATGCCATCTGATTTCCTTACCTACCCTTGGTGTTTTACTTAGTAAGGGGAGTTCGATCCAGCTCGCCGCCCACCGGATAGTGGTAGAGATTGCCAGGGTAAACAGTCCCGACTCGAGTCCCGCAAAAGGCGAAAAGCCGCTGCATGACCGCCGTCTTCTCAGGCATGGAGCCCTGGGCTGCCCCAGATGTTATTTGCCTCTTTATCGGGCCATCCTCCGTGTCGTAGACTATCGAGCGGTCTTTCAAATAATCCCCAAGAATGCGTAAAAGATACGCGGATATAATGATAATGATAATGATAATGATAATGATAATGATAATGATAATGATAATGATAATGATAATGATAATGATAGTAGAATGACCTTCTCACCGCACATTCGCGACGGCGAAGGGCGGCGGCCCAAACATTTTTGTTTGGCATGAGGCAGCCAAAACGGCTGCGCTCGTCCGCCTCATGGCGAATACAAAAGGATCGAGGCCGAGTATACGGAGACTGCTCATGACGGTGACCCACTCGATGCTGCTGTACGGAGCTGAGGTATGGGCGGGCGCGCTACGTATCGAAAAGTACCACAAGGCGACGGCTGTGGTACAGAGAAGAGATGCGCTCCGTATCGCGTGCGCGTATCGTACCGTCTCGGCGGCAGCGGTGCTCGCGATCGCCGGGGTTGTCTCGATAGACCTCCTAGCTCTTGAGCGAAAGAGAGTCTATGTTACAAGCGCACATATAGGAAGAGAGAGGGCTGCCATTGACGCACGAAAGGAGACGCTGACAATCTGGCAAACCCGGTGGACGGACAGCGACAAGGACAAGTGAACGAGACGCC
>JAWWEQ010040397.1:0-18494 GCA_035583055.1 Torymus tubicola | reverse complement strand
TTTCACACACACAAAGTCGCCATTATTCGAGCTACGTCGTTGCGTGCGTAAGCGTAAATGTAAACTTTTATTTCTTTATTGCGACGAACACACGTGTACGTGTGTACGTGTGTGTGTGTGTGTGTGTATACACACCCACACGATCGCAATTATAAACATATATATATAAACGAACATACGCGTATACATATACACATACGCGTCAGCGACTCTTTATCATTCTCCTCCTCTTTTTCTTTCTCTTTCACGCGTGCATGTGTATACGATACCCAATTAATCGGCGTAATTGAGCGTCATTGATTAATTATCATCATCGCCTCTCTATATCGGCCGACTTCCCTCATCGCGCACAAAAACGGCGCGGGATTTTTCACATATACGTGTTGTGTGTATGAGAGAGTAAAGAAAAACGAAAAAGAAAGGGGGGGAGAGATACACAAGAGGCACAATGATGAGTGAAACTTACAGCAGCAGCAGCAGAAGTTCGCTTCGGTACAATAAAGCCGCGTTGTAATAACCATAAATTGTCTGTTTAGACTATATAAGACTATATTTGGTGTGGAATTACTGCAGCGAATGGTCATTGAAATTGGAAGAGCACATACATATATAGGAGAGTAAGAAAGACATCGATTTATGCATATTGGTGTATATATATATGCATACGCACTATATACCTTACATCAACGAAAGGATATGTAAATTCCTGCGACGAGAGCGAATCAATACATTACGATCGATTAATTTCGAAATTCCGTTTGCATAACGCTTTTCCGTAATAATTACTTGGCCGTTAATTATCGCTCTCGGGATGCTACAGCACGCTGCTATATAGCGCAGCGGCAGCTAATTGAAGTCTCGTATATATATATATATATAGACTCTTTAAACGATAGAGAGAGAGGGAGAGATGGAGATGAAGTGCCTTTCTTAATCCCCGCGAGGGTTCCAGTTTTTTCCGCTGCAACGGTTGCGCTGCTGGATCTCGTATCTTTTTCGTTCGCGTAATAACGCTAAGAGGAGGGGAATGGATCTCTTGTTGTCCGGGGGCAATTTGTCTAAGTAAGCTCTTTATTTTCGCGAATACGAATGTATATATATATATATAAGGGATTCTACGATTCGAGATTTCTTATATATATATATAGCAGCGCTGACCTAACTGGCCAGTCAACTGTTATTGTTGTTATTTTTATTTTTGGGCTTCGTGGATGTGAGAAATGGGGGGTCTTCCGTTGTGGTTTGCTAAATGGTTGTGTGTATTGTATATATAGAGGGATTGATGTCTTGGCAGGTGTATAGTCGTCGTCGTTGTTGTTGTTGTTATGTATTTTTTTTTAATATTCTTCAAAGCTTCCTGTAAATGGGTCAGTACAATAAACGATGTTACTGGTATAGGTATACCTAGAACGTGATTCTATATAGTTTGTTTTGTATATATATATATACAATAGTGAATCGATCTATTAATCCTCTCTTTAAGAATTGATGGATGAAATCTGTCGTCATAATGTGTGATGAGCATGCTTTTATATATTGCTTGTTGTAGACTCACTCTAGATGGGCGCTATATAGAATAGCTACATACGAAAATCTATAATAGGTTCGAATTTTGAAGATTGTATTCTCAAGTATACTTAAAACTGAACAATTAAAATGTAGTGTAAGAAATTTATTATTATTTTATTTATCAAATTTACGTTATTATATCGTTTAATTTAAACTGATTGGTGGACATACTTTTATATTGAAACTAACTTAATCATGTTCATTACCTCAAAAAATAAATGAATAAAATAAAATAACGAAAAAAAAATACACACGCGTTGAATGTGGCTATATATAGTTGATAAAAAACAACCTATTCCATTTTAACATTATTAAATATTATTACCTCTTTCTATCCACGTTCCTACATACACGTAAAATATACATGGGTTTGAAGTTTGCATCGTTAGAGTGCAACGAAACTTTAGAAAATTTTTTTTATTTTTATTTTTATATGTTACATTTTGAATTTTCTCACGTGTTTAGCGTTTTATATCATAACCCAACATCAAAATAAAGATTTCACTGTGTCGTGCAAATTTTTAGCTGTTTTATTTATTTATGAGAAATTATTTTGTTGCGTCCCAACGTTGCAAACTTCAGACCCATAAATATACAAACCTGCACACGACGCACTAAGTTCAACGTCAATCGTATGTATATATATATAATTCACCACATCTCACCACGTACTTCTGCACACATTTTCGGACGCACCTCACCATATATCTCGAGTTACAAACCCTTCACCTCCTCTTCACTAATCTTGCATTTCAACGCTCTCTCTCTCTCTCTCAAACTGCCGTAGACGTATACCACATACCCCATACACAGCTCTATACACACACACACACACACATGCACGCACCAGCATCAAAACGCGCGCGAACCCTTCATCATCTCTTTCTCTTAGCCAAATTCCTTCGCACCTCGCTCTCTTACCCACATATCCATCCATCATACTCACACACATATATATATCTATATAATCCTTCCGAAAGAATTTTTATCTCATTCCAACCTCGCCTCTTTCTCTCACTCACTCTCTCTCTCTTTATTTTCCTCTATCCTAGATCTCACTTCGCGAGTAGCAGAATTCGCGTTTATTATTTTCACCAACGCAGCAGCGGTTCTCCCCCCTTCGTCTTGGTTATTCAAATAACCGCGTGTACTATAGAGAGATTAAGCAAAAGCAGCGATCCATTTGTGTGAGTTTGTATGTATATATACATGTATATATATACGCGCTTTCTCGAAGGAAGAAAGTCGCGTGAGGAGAGACACGGGGCACGTGCGAGTACTGCCGAAAAGCAGAAAGAGACAGCAAGGAACGTACGGTCAGAGTATGTTGTACTTTGGTAGAATTTAAAGAGATGTGTGGATATATAAACGATGCGGCTATTACCGTTGAACGAGAGAAGAAGAAGACGACGACGAAGACAATACGCGAGGAATACGTGATTTGGGGTAATATCAACCTTACATACGCGGGATCGTTCACGTATAATGTCGATGTGTATAGTAGGTAGTATGCGTGCCTTGTATTGTACGTGCGCAGAGAATTACAAAATGATAGTGTTGAAGACATGCTGTTCTCTCTCTCTCTCTCTCTTTCTCTTGTTCACGAGTTCTCTTGATTATGTCGTTAACGTCGCGACGAGTATATGTTTTCCATAACGGTGATATGTTTATGACGCCCAGCGACGGCGGCAGACCAAAAACAAAAATACATGTATAAGAGAATTCAGCCTGGTTTTTCAAGATTATATTTATCGATCCTTACAAACGCTCGATTATTGCGCTTTAATTGGAAAGGGGGGGGGGGGGCCGCAACGTAGCTACTGCTGAACGTTTTTTCTCCGTATTTGGGTATATACGCGGTATACGGTTTGTTGTTATACGCGCTCCAAGCTTTTCGGGATATACGTTCGCACGTGTGTCGGTAAAATTTTAACATTTCATTTATATAGCGGGTTATGTGAGATATATATAAGGAAAAAATGTTATATGTGAGAAGGCTCTCTGCAACTATATTTATAATTCTTATTTCGTGCACGTGTGCATACATATATATATGAAAGTGTGCGAAAGTGTGCGTGCGACACGTGTAATATTACATTGCGCAACAAAGAACCTTTATAATGTAATACGTTTAAATGATTCTTATATACGCGTGTATGTGTGTATATATATATATGTATACTGCGACACACGCGCGACCTTTGCACGAACGTTATTGATATTCATATAAACAACGATTGTTGAACGATTGGTAAGATTAAGTCGCGTGAATATATATATGTATATACGATATTCTCTATTCTATAAATATATATATACGACAACGATTCTAATCATACATATATATACACTGTCTTTCTCTCTCTCTGTCAGCATCCCGATCCCCAATATACAAGTTTATCGGCTGATGTAATCGAACTGAATCGGGACTCGTGATCGAGTCGAACCCATTATGTGTTAATTCCTAGCGCAATTTAGCCGAGATCCTTATCCGCGCGCGCGCGCGCGCACTCACCGGATTGATCTCAACCGAACGAGACTCTTTTTTTTTCTTCTTCCTATTGTGTTGGGTATATGCACGCGGCATGAGTTTGAAATTTCTTTGAAGACGGGTTTCGAGTTGGAGAGATCTCGGTGTGGGTATATATATATACGCGAAGGATTTTCGTGGAATGGATAATTAATAAGGAGAGTCGCTCTGTGAGCTGAAATTTTAAATTTAACGTGCTGTTGTTATTTTGGTCGTTCTGCATATAATTGAATGGAAGTTATGAGAAGTGAGTTCGTGTGTGTACATAAATTTTCGATATTATATTGCGTGTGTGATGCAATGAACTGCAAATTAATAAATTTCAGCATAACGTCGCGGCTTGTCATCGAGCGATCGAAAAATGTACTACACGTACGGTTCATATACTTATATATCGCTAATAAAATTTTTCATCGTAATAATAATTTAAAGACATCACCACCCTATACCTTATAACGTATATAGCATATAGTAGTACCACATACCACTTACTCTTTTTCCTCATATCTAACGGGCGTGTGTGTGTGCGCGCGGGTAGAAAATTTGCCGCTATAAAGTCATAACGCGCGCGCGCGCGCGTGCTGTACTCACGTATATATAGAGACCATATTTAATTCCATGATTTATTGGTAATAAAATCGTTAAAGCGCGTCCATTAGAAAAGTGAAATGCATAAGTCATTTCCGAGTTACGTGCGCGCGCATGTTCGCGAGCGAGGTAAAATACAAAATCCATACATCACGATTTCACGGTATGCTGGGGGTTTTTTCTTTTTTCATAACCTATACTAGCGAAAAGTTTCGTCCGCATATATATATATATATATATAGCTGTGTATATGTATGCACGAAGTTTTCTCGAAAAGGTTACATAAAATATCCAAAGAGCCTGGGAAAATATAGACTCGCGCGTGTCGCGCGCGCGCGCGAGACGACGAGAGATGCATGATGAGAATCACGTAATAAGTATAGACAGAAGAAAGAGAGAATGTAAGTACATGACGACGACAGGAGGTAAAAAAAATATTTTTTCGGCTTGTATATACATGCGACAGTTGGTTTAAGTATAAGTAATGTATACTGGACAATTGGGACATTGAGTTAGAAAACATCGGTTAGAGATCACAATGGAAGTGAGAAAGAGAGAGAGAGAGAGAGAGATCGAAGTTAAACGAACGATAATGAGCTATAAAGGTCGCGCGGTTACGACGGGTAATGATGGTTTTACTGCTGATCGCGAGATTGAAATGAGTATAATAATAATAATAATGTGAATCGGAGGGAATAGCCAGTGTATGAATTTATTAAGCTATCATGTAGAGGTTCTTCATCAGAGAGAGAGAGAGATGCCTGTTGCACGATATATTCCACATTGGATTTTTATTAGAGATGGATTTGTATAGATTAGAAGGAGGAGGAGTATATACATTATAAAACGAATAAAGAGCGCACACGCGCAGAAAGATAGAGGAATAATAGCTTGCGTGCGCAGTGATTTTAATTTAGATACGAATAAGGTTATGTGTGTGTATATATCTATATGCGAATTCGAGTTATTGGAATAATACTTCCTGTTGCGCGTACACACGGAAACTATTCAATACCAAAGAGTTTTATAGACAAATCTCATTATATGCCGTTGCTGCTGCGATGTCTGTGTTCCAAGGTGTTGACTCTCCCAAGTTTCTATTCATCGTGGGTATATATATTATACGCACGATTTGCTCTTGCTCTGCTGTGTTTATATGCAGTGTATTAACATCTTTATTCATGTTGTAATATATTGGATGTTCTATTATTATTTCTCTTTGTGCAGCATCGAAGGAGTCGATATATTTTGTGGGATATATGGTATTGGAAAATTTTTACGATACAAGGTTTATCTGACCAGGTATAAGTAACCAGGTCACGTAATGTTTCCAACCCTTTATTATTAAGCGGCGTTGATATATATAAGGCAATGAAAAAATATATATATAGACATTCAAGGTTTTGTTTAAAAAGATTAGATTGTATGATAATGTTTTGGTGTATAAGACTATACCGAATGTAACATCCAAAAGAAATTATTCCAATGCACTATACACCATCCCGAGACGAGCTTTCCTAATTAGAATGTGTCTATAGGGTTTTCCCATCCCGCGTAACTCTTGACTGGATGCAGAATAGATTATGTGAAGTTTATGAAATAAGTTTAGATAAAAAGTAAAGTTACTTTATTTAATTTTTATTTACTAGCGTTACGGTTCGATTAATATAATTGTAAAATACCCGACTTTATACATAATTTATCAAACTTATAAGGTTGAATTAATTACAGAGACGTAAATCTTGCAGTGTAGTCTTAAAAATAAATATCAGACTTGGATTACCATGATCCTTTAATTCTTTAAATTGCCCGACTGAATAACGAGTGTATAATACTTAATACGAATATATAAGTTAGCTAATGCGAAGTGTTTGTCATTATTAAAACCGTGAGTTGGTTGGATTGTACAATATATAGATTACCTTTTGCTCGAAATTAGATAATAATTGTGGTCGAATCTATTCAATAGTACGAAGAATTTCCGCGCAAGGAATCGTAGAATATTACATCGGATGGTTATGTAAAAGAATAACAATAATTAAGGTATGAAAAGGTATGCATATTACGCTAGAGACAGGCCAAATATAGGCTGTCCGCAGAAAATCACTTATACGCGGAGAAAAATAGTATAATAATTACTAAAATAATCTATAACAAATATTATTATATTGTGTAGGAAAAGTGTGACATATCAGCCGAATAATAATTTTTATTATGTAATATAGTAAAATTTACACAACTAGTCTTTGGTATTTAATATAGCAATTTTTATTATTCAATGTAGTAATTTTTATTATGTACGATAAGATATTTTACTATGTTTGAAATATAAGTATGAAAAAATTAATTTCATACTTGTATACATTGGAAGAAGATTTCAGTTGTATTTGTATAGAATTTCACCGATTTAGCTTTATATTTATGGTATTATATAGTATTTATATATTTCAACGCAATTGTCGTATGTTCGCATTTTTTCCTTATACCTATACTAACGTAACCCTAACACTTAAATATTATTTTGATCACTTTTGAAAAAAAAAACGTTGTAATATTTGTTATAATCATAATACAAATATCCATAATTTGAATATGTCATACTCTTCCTATATAATATAGTAATGTTTATTGCAAATTATATTTATATTTATTATATTGTTTCTCTCCGTGTAGTTTTCTCGTACAAAGCCGGTACATTCATTCTCATACAACTGTAGAACAGTATATAATTGAACTGATTATTTCTTCAGCAATCGTTACATTACAACATTTTACTTTTCTTATACCAACCCACCAACCCTATCATATCTCCTCCTGCATACAGTTCAAACCCTTTGAAGTTCTCTCTCAACCACTATAAAAAATCCACGAAAAAACGTCTGCTCTCTCTCTCAAGCCACAACAACTAACTGATTCCCCATCGCCATCAAATTTTCATTACCATCCTTTTCTCCTCAGCTTACATCCTCCCGCTAAATTCCTGCGCACCGACTCACCGCGCGCCCGGCAGTCCACACTCCATAATTAACAACCTCAGCTTGCTCTCTCTCTCTCTCTCCCTTCTCTCCGAGCGCTTTGCAGCGTGCAAAAAAAGGGCGAGAACCCGTAGTATACTTACACCGCTGCTGCTGCTGGTATCCCGAAGGATTCCCCGATGACTCTTCTCTCTATCTCCCGGAAAGGAGAAAGGTTGCTGCTGTGGCGAATATGACTGTAGCCTTTGGAATCCCGATTCCCGCGTGGCCCATTGTGCAACCCGCAAGGAAGAAGAAGAAGAAGAAGAAGACGACTTACCAAAGAAGAAGAAGAAGAAGGAGGAGGAAGAGGATAGAGAGAGGGGAACGGATTATGGAATGTGAGTTATTGCACACGTCGTTGCACCATATAGCCGCCGGTCAGACAACGAGAGCGCAGCAAGAGGAAGAGGAGGAAGAAGGAGGGAGGAAGAGAAAGAGAGAGAGAGAAAGAGAAACGACGTGAGGCCACCCGCTCGGCGCATCTGATATTATGCTAATTAGGCCTTGTCGTTATATATGTTTAGAGATGCTTAGAGAGAGAGGAGAGTAGTTCGTGCGCGTACACGTGGGGGGGGGGGGGCTTAATTAATTCAGCGCTCACTCGCGAGCGCGCGGATTTTACCGCTACTGTATGGGTGGACGCTCGCGCGCGCGATGATCCGTATCAGGGAATGGAAAGAGGCTTTTATTGTATGGATTGCTCGCGACGGGAGAAAATGGACGTTTGCTGTTCGAAATCGTACTCGGGATGTGGATATACTATATACATTATACGGTTTTTGGGCAGTGTTTTGTTCATTCTGTTTTTGTTGGTTCGATTGTATAGGTGATGGATCGATTGAGTATATAGTGGAATGAGGTTTTCGTTGTTGTTTTTTTCTTTTTTTACATGCGGCGCGGGTTGGATTTATTGGGATATGAGTGGGAGTATAGTGCGTGAGATTAATTATTTGTATGAGAGGTTCGTAGAAGTAGATAATAAGGTGGTGGTGGTCGACGATGATGATAACGATGAGGTTTATTTGGTTTTGTTCTTATGGATATAGGGTTTGAGATTTAGCTGTGGGGAGGTCGATAAATTGAGAAAGGATTTGGGTATCTATCGTGCATGGGTGGTGCAAAAAGGGAATGTGAAAGAGGAAGGGATTGGGCAATGTGTCATAGGCTGCGGCTATTGATAGGTCGTGTGGATTTGTTAATACTGATAGAACAATTTTTTTTGTTCACGTGATTCATAGGTTTGCGTTGTACCGTGTTGATTTAGGAAATTGGATAGTAAATCTTCTAAAGCAAATAAATGAAAATCACGTGATATGTATATAAATGATTATATATATATGCTTTCTTTGTAAGAACGTTATTTTATCTATTTATTTATTTATTAAACATGCTATGAACTCTTTGCATAAGATAGCATAAGATAGAAAAGAATTACAAAATGTTATAGAATACGAATTAAAAAAAGATGAAACATCGATGAGTGGAATAACAATATACAAGTACAACTACGTTCCACGTATAAATATAATTAGTTAGAAAATTGAAACTAAAAACTTAAAGAAACTGACGGAATTGACATTTCTAATTTCCAATGAAAGAAGATTATATTTTCTTCTCATCCTATTATTTACGGATGAATAAAACTCAAAGTTAAGTTATAAATTAATTGTCTTTGACCAAACAGTTCTGTGATAACCTTAGAGCAAATAACACTAACCTGTAACCCATCTAATATATACATACACATTCCTGCACTTCTTATAGAAAAATTCCACAATTACCTATATATTTTACGCTTATTCGAACTCCTACAGAACAAAAGCTCATCATATGCAGCGAAACCTTCTGCGTCGTACTAAAAAGTTAGAATCATAATAAAACTGCAATAAAACTTTTAACAATAACTTGAATCGCTTCACACAGCAACAACAGGCAGCCTTGAACCCTTGCAACAGAAGAACTAAGCTACAATTCAAGCGACATACACACACTCATCCACAATAGATAACAACCAACAAACAACGGCATCATCTGGTCCACACACACAGACACTCTGCTATCCAATTTTTTTTTTCAGCCGCATTTCCTCTGCGCAACCCACATCCAGCATCCTTCTCTTTTCATTCTACCTCCATTTTCCACTCCATCAGTGCAATTTTTTATCCCCTTCTCTCTCTCTCAGCTGATAACGTTTGCGCACACAGCGCCAGTGTGTTGGTCATTTCACTGATGTAGCCGGAAACGGAGACTGCACTTCTCTCTCTCTCTCTCTCTGCAAATTTGATAAATACTCCATCTCCCTCGTGTCACCACCTCTCTCTCTCTCTCTTGATAATAAATAGGATGAACCTCGACGACGACGACGACCAAGGACGATGACCTAGCGCACGACGAGCTGTTATATGTGTATGTATGTATATATGTGCAGTATGTGTCAGTATATATACATACCCTACAGTCGTGCAGCTCGCTTATATATATATAGTGGCAGAGAGAGAGAGAGAGAGAGAGAGAGAGAGAGAGAAGCAAGCCCCTTTGTTTCCCGCGCATTGCACGGAGGAGGAGAGCCGGACCTCACGAACTCGCGCGCGCGCGCGGGATGTCTGTTATATACCGTTCCGCTAGTAGTATATAGGTACATACATACATATATATATATATACGACTTCTGTATAGAAGAAGGCACTTCGTATACAAGCTTTTCTCTGTTTTTCTCTTTTTCCAATCCTGTGTACCAGAAGGGATCAGTTGTAGTTTTCTCGGGGTCTGTGTTTGAATTCCATTGTTCGCCCTGTAGCTACAGTAGTGGCTTTGATAATGTCAAGGTAGTAGTAATCGCTTATATATATATATACACATGACGGCTGTGTAGCCCGCAGAGAATACCTATATACCATTTAGCTTTGCATGTACGTATGTATGTGAGGGGATAGCGAAAGCGCGCGGGTTTTGAAGGATATATCGTGCGAGAGTTGATGGAAATTTTTTGACAACTTCCGACTTTCTATATACGCAGATAGAGGGGGAGATTTTGAAGGATCGCTGTGTTCGCGCTTTGCTTGTTCGCTTGTGGGTTTGATTTTTATATTACCGGGATATGTTTATATACCTATTATAATATACCGTAACGAAATATGCGTGTCTAATTTGTGATTTCGCTTTTGTGTTTCAGGTGAGTGTGCGGTGCAGACTTGAACGCGTATTGGGTATATGTTTGCGATATGTTTCTATAGATATAATAATATAGGTATATGCATTAGAAAGAGAAGGTGCGTATACGTGTTACGTAAATTTTTAATCACCGCATTTCACGCTACGTATATATGCTTGCGAGCCTGCGAATTCGAGACGGGAATATTGAAACTCCGCCCAAGAGTTTGTACGTGTAGAAATTCACAAAAAAAAACTGCGCATTGTCTGAAAAAAAATGACGAAAAAAAAAGTTGAAGCACATCTGTAATTCTTACAGGATGTTCTGAATGAAGAAGAATAAGCGGTTTTTCATTACTTCCGCACCAACATGATATTAATATTAAATGATCTCATAATAAAATGATTTGCTTATAACTTTTTTATGATCAAAAACTAAAGAAGATGTGCTGTCATTTGGTTTTATTTTAAATTTAAAGTTGAGCATCGAAAATGCGCCGAAATATGTACGCAGCAGTCGAACAATCAACTTCAGGGATTAAACACTACGTTGTTTTTTTTGCTCAACTTTGAACTTCGATAACTTTGCCAGAAACTAACATCTTCTCTAGTTTTTTTTATATTAAACAATTTATAAGCAAATCCTGTTATTGGGAAATCATTTAATATCAATATTATGTTGGTGAAAATAACGAAAAACCGCTCTTATTTTTCATTCAGAACTTCAAACATGAATTGTAATATTCTGGAAAACACTACTATTCTGATTTTTTGATATTCAACATTTCCTTTGAAATTTACGCTTTCATTAAAAAAAATATTAAAAGATTAGACGTTTTATATATATTACCTTTATTATACTATTATGATAACAAAAATTTATACGGATACGTCGCACTTATAAAAACTATTTAATTCATTTCATCTCTCTCGCTGCTTTCACTCACGCAGTTCCTGCGCCAGTCTATACGCCAATTTACCAGCAACAATATTGATATTTGTTTACCATTTCGGTCCCCCATCTATACGTTCTCCCTTTCTCTCGTTATTTTTCAATTAAGGCTGATCATCACGTGCCACGTATATACCCCCCATACTATATTGGTATATCAAATACAGTTCCGTATATACGTTGACAAAACGGCGTTGCCATTTGATTTAAACCAGTTTTAATTTCGAGGACGCTCAGCGCCAATAAAAAAAGCATTAGGTCACTTTAACGCTCCTCGTGTATATATATATATATATATATAAAACCTCCGGTCCTCAAAAAGCTCACGATTTTTTATAACTCTTTCTCCCTTTCTCGCAAACATATACGCATATATCGTTTCGTATAAAGTAACCTCGAGTATATATATATACATATTAAAGAGCGTACGATGCTTTTTTAATATTATACATACTACAAATTCATGTAAATTAAGACCGTTTTACATTTTTTTTCCACGTGAAACCGAGCATACCGCTAACAGGCGCTATTAAAGAACTTTTTCCAAGCACGTATATTATTATATTACACGTGTATATATACTCTGCCGTTGCTGCTGTAGCTTATAATACGAAGAAGGGAACGATTGTTATATCGCGTATATATGCGCTTGTTATCGTAAAAACGATAAATCAACCCTGCAGCGTATATGTGTATATATACCTATACGCTACACTTGCAAGATTATAACTACGACAGGTATATATATATATATAAAAATTTTCGATTAATACAGCCACACGCACACACACGTACGTCGTACCTATATAAAGCAATTATATATTGTATATATATATATACTAAACGCTTCCGCGCACAATTGTATACGTGATGTTGCTGTTGCTGCGGTATATACGGACGACCAGTGTATATATATATATATACGATTCTCTGCGTCAACCTCGACCTCTAAACCCTTTCCTTCTGTCTACTGTGCCTGTGTACATATATACGCAACTTTCGCTTCTTCTCCGCTGTGGATATATGTATGTACGTATATATAGATATATACGTATCCTATATACTTATATATATATATATATATATATATATATATATATATTAATCGGATGGCAAAGTTCAATAATATCTACGATCGTGTATTATATATATGGAAGGGGGGAAAAAGCCTCGAGCATCGTCGTCGTTGTCGTCGTCGTTCGAAAGTTGAATATAGTGTGCTGCATGCGTCTTCTTTCCATTGAGGCTTATCGCGAGTGGTGCAGCCTGGGAAAACTCGTGCGGGAGGATAAGTGTGAGAGAGGAGATGAAGGATCGTATATGTATGTGTGGGGATGGGTTTGGTGTGTCTCTTTTTTTTCTCTTCTTTGGTTTCGAGTGGATATAAAGTGCTGACGGAGGGTTGTTGATGGATCGAGATCGTTTAGAGGATCATCCAGGGTGGCGGTGATGGAAATGAAGAAGGAGTGATATAGAAAAATTGAAGTTTATTGGAGAATGTATGATTCTCTTTTTTGGACATTTTTTTTTTTAAATAATGGTAATAATGAGTGGTTTTAGCGAAATCTTAATTTTTATATTTATGATAAAACAAAAAATAATAACTTTATATATATTATCTATGTGATTTTCCTCTGTTCATATACATACTATTACGTGTTATATAATTTTTTTATGCATGCGTATATGTTAATAATTGCAGGCAGTTAACTATATATAATTCGAGAGAAGAGACATAAAAATTTCAATCTATTATTTATTCCTCGATTGGGTAATTACAGCGTACAAGACGTTTATTCTTATTGCGCAAACCTTGAAGCCACGTCGAATATTGAAACGTTGTGCAAATAATTTAAGACTTTTAAAACCGTTAAAGTTCCACACACACATACACACACACGAGAGAAATGATGGAATTATGAGTTATTTTAAAAGTGTCGATAAATTTACATTTCGCGCGGCTACTGTGCGCGGCGCATAACCAACTCTCGACAGAAGGTCGACACCGAACTCTCTTTACCGTAATTCATTGTACTTAAACGTCCTTCCTTCCCATACATATATATTCAATATCCCTCCGCGCATATTCAATAATACAAAATTACAAAATTAACAAACAATCCTCCCTCTCTTATATACTTCCAGCACGCACTTGTTCATTCACTCGATATACCACACTGTTCTTACTCAAAACCGCCGCAGTATATCCATACACACACACACACACTCCACCATACTGTCCCAAAACAATTAGGATGCAAATATATATATACCCGCTAATAAAGCAGCAACCATCTCAGTAGTACTTTTCTCCGTCTCGCGTATACATATATCCTACTTATTAAAAATTACCGCATACACACACGCACACATATAATCTCTTGCTCCAGTCCAACGCACCCGCGTTCTAAGAGTAAAGGCTTATACATACTACTACTACTCGCGCATATATAATCTCTCTCCTTCATCTCTCTCTCTCTCTCTTGCGCGCTCGGCACGTGAGTCACCATGACTGCCTGCGCCTGCTTGCTTGCTTGCGCGTTGTAATTCATCGGCGCGCAGAGCGCAAGCGAGCGAACGAGAGAGAGAGACGGCGATGATTGACCTCCCCACTCCTCTTTATATACCATCGCGCGCTCTCGTATAGCTTTACGCGACTGACTGCGCGTATTGCTGTCACAGTGTGTACTTATATATCGCGCGCGCTCAACGTGTATCTATATAGCGTCCTTTTTGGTTCGCGTTCATCGGTCATTCGGAGTATATCATCTGTCGAATGTTAAAAATTGATAAGAATAGTGTGTATATAACTATACGCAACAAGAACAAGATATTTAATATATAGGAACCGAGAGCTCGCATCAGTTTGGTTATGACACGGGACGACAACTATAACCTTGTTGCACGCGTTGTTGCTACTACTGAATTTTGACGTATAATAGTGGTTATATGATTGTACCTCGCGCGCTGTTGTATATATATATATATATATATACACACGAGGAGGTTGTTTTTTTTTGTCGTGACGAGAACGTGTATGTGTGTTGAAGATCTGATGAGTCACGGAAAATGCAAAGAAGCGTGAGACGGTGGAGGAGGAGGAGGTGACCGAAGGAAGGATGAGTTTTCCATGAAGTGACGAATGAAAAAAACGTGAGTGTATGTGTGTATGTGAAGAGTCATATATACGCGGGCACCCGATGATGATAATAAATTCTCGCGGTTGCGAGGAAGTTTAGTATATATATATATATAGCAGAGTATATAAGGGAGAACGTGGATAAGGCGACGAAGAAGAAGAAGAATAGAAGGTAATTTATTGTAGGTTTCTGTTATATATGGTTATATATATGTAGCGAGCGAGAGATATATATACTTTCGCAGGTGTTCGCGCGACTGTGTATCAACAATATCGCGTGTCGACGATGTGAATTATACTACTTTTTTACATAATAATATAGTCGAGTGTTCCGCGTATATATATATATCTGCAAAATATGATAATAAAGAAAAAAAAACAAAATATGTACTTCTAACTCTTCCCTATACATAATATAATCACAATAACTTTCACCTGATACACATGTAGTACAAGCGGGAACCATACAACCGAACCGAAGCAGCATCATTATTACATTCATTTGAAAACCTCTCTATCTTCTACTATACTACTACACACCCATCCATCTACAGACTCGTATATACGGTCAATTCGCTCGTCGACGACATATACGACGACCGTGACAGCTACAATTCGCGCGGAAAGCTCGCTCCACGCCCATTCCCACAGGGTCAGTCAACTGCATATAGGAGGCGCGTATATATGTATATATATCGGAAAGCGGATGTTTGATAAAAGTATATTATATATATATAGTGTGCAGTGTGTAGTATTTTCAGCCGCGTGAATAGAACCGCGCGTGCCGAGGTTTCATTCAGAATCTCTCGTGGAATGCCGCGGGGTGTATATATATACGTGCGTATATGGTTGGGTGTATAAAGAAGAAGAAGGAAGTGTGCGAGAGAATTGGCGCCGTTGGTGGTGGTATGATGTAAACATGGAGAATTAATTGAATTGTTTTAGGTAGAGCGTGTGAGTGCGAGGGAATGCGTGTCTGGGATAGTTCGGTGTATAGAAGTAGTATAGTATTGATAGGTTGGGGATAAAGTTGGAGTGCGTGTGTGTGTATGTTTGGAGGTGGGAAGTGTTTTCAGACGAAACAAGAGGGTATAAGTTGAGAACCGTGTGTTCGACAGTATAGTAGTGGGTATATATAGGTACGAGTTCGTGTTTGTTTTAGAGATTTCGCGACTCGAGTGTTTGAGAAAATTAATGTAGATCCGTCGCGACGATTTCATCTCGTAATATATAATTTTTTTAAGTAGTAATAATAATAATTTTAGTTTGATTTCACAAGCTACGGTGGTAACTTTATAATATATAGTTATTAAATATTCACTAATCTAAGTTTATTATCGCGCGACTTGACTCTCGGATATATATATCATTTAACCGTGTTCTCAGAACGCGATCTTCTCATGTCTGCCTCTTCGAGAACATAAAAATCCCTTCGTCACCATATCTGCGATTAATTACGGAATCATATTATAATTCTCAACTTTAACCACCTACACCAACGCGTATATAAAAGAAAAAAAAAATATATATATATATATACCAACACTTAAAACCACCAATTCAACACACCGCGCTCATCAGACCACAGAAAGCATTTATCTGAGAATCCATCGCGCTCGCGGCGCTTCGGGACAACTAAAAAATTCCAAAGCTTTCCCGATAACCACCTGTTACCCATATACCCACACACACACATACAGCTCTCGGCTTTTAGTCACATTTTTCCGGTCGACTGGAAACTGTCGCCTATATATACATACACGTTTAGAGAAGTGGGAAAGAACTGATGCTGCCGAAGGACATATATATATATATATATATATATATATAATAGGAATACCTGCGCTCGTCGTGTAGTATATATACCGATGGAGGAAACAGTTTTACGGTATACACAACCAACCACCTCCTGTGCGATCTTTCGTATAGATATACACATAGCTAACCTTTTGGGGGCGATAAAAATTTTTTCCTAGATCCGAACTACGTCGATGATGAGATAAAGCAAACGTTTAAAAAGACCGCCGTTCTTACATCGTATAGGGTAGATCGTGCGACCCGATACCATTAATAAACCTCTTTATATATATATGTGTGTGTGTGTGTGTCTATACGCGTATGCGCCGCGCCTGCATTTCACTTTGCAATTCAAAAGGCGGCCAAGATTAATCCGGCCTCTCGTTCATCGCGAGCGACCCCATCGCGCTTGTGTTCGCTCACTCTCGAACTTATATATATACATATACATATATACGCATAGCAACAAACAAATCGCTTCTCTCTCTCTCTCTACCCACGCTCTCACCGGCCCCGATTTATGTACCAAACACACATGTATGTATACGTGTATTTATATATAGGCACATACGTATTCGATATCGAAAAAGACTCTCTCTGTTGTGGTACGTTATACATATATCTATGCGAGACTTTATAAAGTCATCACTATTAAATTGCGCATGCATTACATTAGTGTATATATATATAGTGTTGTTCCAAACCAAAGGAACCAAAGAAGCAGCCGCGCGTATAGCGGCATGTGCTTATATATACATAAAGAAAAATCCTCTCGTTCTGTACGTGTGCATCGTGAGTGTATATATATATATCCGATCAGCAATGTGGCATCGGCGGCCCTTCGGCGAAAACCTCTCTCTCTATATATATGCGCAAAAAAGGAAGAGTATATAGTAGTAGTGGTGAGGTCTAGCCGTTTGCTTATATATATATATAGCGCCGCGTGCGCGGCAATTCCGCGCAAAATCGCTTCACAAAGAGTGCATAAATCAAGCCGGTTCTCGCTCGTCTCGCGCTGCTCGAGAAAAGCTCGTTAATCAGGAAGAGAGAGATGGAGAGAAAGAGAGAGAGAGAGAGATCGTTTTTCCCTTGGCCGCCCACCGAGAGAAGAAGATGCTGCTGCCGGCGCGCGCATGCCATTTGGAGCAGTACAGAGTGGTTATATAGTATAGAGATGGTTGAAGAGAGAGAGAGAGAGGAAGAGAGTATGGGAGAGAGAGATTTTTTGAAATAGTTATGGGGAAATTGAGGGATTGTAATGGCACGCGGTGTAGCTTTGTTGTCGGTGAGGAATGAGGTTTTTCTACGCTATATGGTTTAAGAGTGTAAAGGAGAGAGAGAGAGAGGTGAAGGTGAGGGGTTGCGTTTTTAGAGGTGGAGAGAGCGAATTTTTTTGGGATGAAGGTAATTTCGGGTTGTTATCTGTAGAAAAGTGGTGTGCGGGGTTTTTTTAGAGAAGAAATGTCTTTTTATAAGAATATGAGTCTAATATTTAATTGTTGCGGAGAAATAGTTAATTATCGGGAGATTCAATCGTCGATTCTACAATAATAATGTATCTAATCTAAAACATTGGCGAACTTATCGTGTTCTAAAGGTTGAAACAAAAAAACCGCTTCGTCGACATCAAATTCCTTCGCACTCATATATATCATATCTTTGATAAGCGTGAATTTTCGACAGGCCACTCGAACCTAAATTCCATAATTAAATAACTCGAAACCGAGAGATAACATAACCAACTCTAACCTA
>JAWWEQ010040386.1:0-18497 GCA_035583055.1 Torymus tubicola | reverse complement strand
ACATGCTTGTAACGAGACGCTCGCGTATTGTTTATGTTTACATTCATCGTTTTAAATGCCGAAAAATCACTGATGTAGTATTAGTTAATACGTCAGAGGACGTAACATGGGTATTCAGTTTTAAATAAAATATAAACATCATTCAAATTATCAAGAAGTAATCTCTGTTGAACGTGTAAGCGTTCACCAGTAATATGCTTTATTGAAATAAAGTTTTTTATCCCAGGCAATAAAAGCGATATTGTCGATATTACTGATATCGTCACGCTCATAAACTTTTTTACCAGATTTTCGGTTTCACTGGGAAGCTCTTTTTCTTTATTTTTTACTGGTACCGTCAAAATACTTCCCTCTGTAGTTTGCGATTATAAGTTTTTTGCCTCCCATTCTGTACAACTTAATTTTTCCATTAAATCTTTACGAGACCAAAATTTAGGAGCGAGGGAAAGTAATAATGTTGTTTCCTCTTTTGATTCTATCTGAGAAAGTTTATTTTTTAAATTCTCAAGAACTGCCATGGCAGCTTTATGATCATCATCTTCACAATTAGATTTAACTTTTTTTGTTATCCGAGAAGATTCATCCGATTTACGTTTCTTATACAATAAAACTTTGCATGTAGTACAAATTTTCGCTCCATCTGGTATTGACGGAAACGATTGTGTTAATGATTTTGAAAAATATATCAAGTCTTGAGAGAGTTTAATCCTCCCAAAAGAATTAACACATTATGAAGAAAAACTCATATTTGTCCTCAAAAACACAGATCAATTGAAAAAGAATCGCATTAATTTTATCTTGTAGAAAATTGATGAATCACAGTAACACAAGATAATATGAAAACTGTTGTTTCGATAGTTGCCGAAAAAACGAATACTTTAACGCTAAAAGCATAGCTATAAGCACTAGATGTGGCATAATAACTTAAGGGCATCGAAATACCACTGGCAGCCACCTATAGAGTTGATTTAATTAGTAACACATGACCACAAAAAAGAAGTTGTCGGTTCTTTCGACCAAACTAACTTTCTCCTACGTATTTTTCGATGCTGAATCCGAATCTGCAGTCAAAATATAGCCTTCCGCAGCGTTTTTTACGTTTATGCAAAAACCTCATTTTTTACGGTTTTATTCACGTTTTTTTTCAAATTAAAAAAATAAAGAGAGATACGATTAAATTGACTTCAGAATTGAATTCTACGAATCAAAATACATCGAAAACCATTGTTTAAATATTTTTTCGCGAATTTTCAACCCTTCGTACCGCTTTGAAAAAGCTAACGGATCAGAAAAAGCCAAAAATCATTCTAAACTTAATAAAACACGTTTAAAATTTAATTCTGCACCTTAGAAAAAGTAAGTGGGAATTGCAAATACTACCTCGGGGGTTTTCGAGGTCGCTGATCACGAATTTTATGTCAGATTTATAAAATAATACTTGATTCACATGTCGATTAATTTCCAGAAAATAACGGGGACTTCCATGAAGAGCAAGGTGAAAGGTTTCACCAAGACTTGAAAGAATTTGAACGCAGATTTCAAGGACGATGGGGCATAAATATGTCGGCAGATTACTGCTGTATGATGAAAGGAGAAATAATTTCAAAAAGGGGGAAAAAACGTGTCAGAAACCCTCTACATAAGTAATTTGAAGAAAAACGCGTGCGTAAACGAAAACCAATTAAAAATTTGATATCGTTAAGGCTGAAACTTCTGCTTATGATACGATTTTCAGAAACATCGATTAATTTATCCCACTCGCTGTCCGCTAACGCCCCCTGGGAGCATTATTATATAAATCTGACACCAAATTCGTGATCAGCGACCTCGAAAACCCCTAAGGTAGTATTTGTAATTCCTACTTACTTTTGTCTAAGGCGTAGAATTGAATTTGAAACGTGTTTTATTAAGTTTAGAATGATTTTGGCTTTTTTTAAATAATGTTTTTCGATGTATTTTGATCCGTAGCATTCATTTCTGAAGTCAATTTAGTCGTATCCCTCTTTATTTTTTTTTTAATTTGAAAAAAAAATTGAAAAAAACCGTAAAAATGAGGTTTTCTTGTATAAACGTAAAAAAACGCTGCGGAAGGCTATATTTTGACTGCAGATTCGGATTCAGCATCGAAAAATACGTAGGAGAAACTTGGTCTGGTCGAAAGAACCGACAACTTTTTTTTGTGGGCCTGTGTAATTAATTTTAAAAAAAAAATTAAAAATATTCACGAGTAAGTATATCCCTTTCTCTCTCTTTTATTTTTAAACGTTTATTGACGATAAGAAAGTTATAAAATCAATCAAAAATTGTCGAGTATTTAAAAATCAGTCAAATTTTCGCTGATTTTCTTCTAAATACGCATACTTGCCGGACGCGATAAAAGACAATATATAAAAAAAATTTATTTCCCTTGGAAATTGAAAATATTGTTTTAAATAAATATCGTTTCGAGATTTTTACGGATTCCATGAGCATAATAAAAAAATTATGAATTTTAATAGCGAAAATTACTAAAAAAAGTTGAATAAACATTCAGATTGTTCAACTAGAAACTATAAAACAACGCGCCCGGCAATTATGCGTATTTAGAAGAAAATCAGCGTAAATTTGGCTGATTTTTCAATACTCGACAATTTGTTCATTGATTTTATAACTTTCTTATCTTCAATAAACGTTTAAAAATAAAAGAAAGAGACAGAGGGAGAGAGAGAGAGAGAAACGGATTTACTTACTCGCCAATATTTTTACTTTTTTTTAAAAGTAACTTTAGAGAGATTTCACGAGTTTTTAAGAGTTCAAGAGTATATAAATAGTGATATAAGATGCATACATGCACACGTCGCTTAGTTGTATATACGCGCATCGTGACGATCTATATACGTATATAGCGCTACCAAAAAATATCAGCTGATTTATGAGCTTAATCAATCCCCCTTTTTGCATCTGCCGCAATAAGACGCCTATTATATATATATATATATATATATATATATATATATATATATTGTAACGGGCTTAATTCGCCGGGCGGCTATTCCCTTCCGCTCTCATACAAGGCGGATTTGACAATGAAAGGCGCAGCAAATATGAAGTGTCGCTGAGCGCTGGATAATGCCTACCCACGGCGACTCTCTCTGCTATCGGACGGTCGATTTCTATCCGTTGGCCGTCGTGCCCGTATACAACGTGCGACTTCCTCGTCGCGCTTTTCTCTCTCGAGAGCGTACTTCCCGGCCGCTCAGAAATGCGCGTTGTCTTCGGCACAGCGCGCCCGCGGCGGCGGCGGGGTCCAATTCACCGACACCTAGAAGGGAAATCTGCGGTACAGGAAGGTACGGGAGTTCCACTCGCGATGCAATCAAAAAGAATACCACTGTCGTAGACCGGAGAAATAAAGATTTATTTGCCTACGCGGCCGAAAACAATTACAAAGTGAAACGGGTGGTGCGCCCGCGCTTGATACGGTACTGCGGTGCACGTGCACGCAACAGCTCGTGCACCGGCTCTCGCTAACCGTCGGCCCGGGCTGAGCGTATCGGCCGCCGCGCACGGCCGATACCCGCGCGCGCCTCAGCTGGCCTCGCTCGCAATGTGCCGTCGGACGATCGGCGTCCGATGGGCTCGCACACGTTACGCACGCGAAGGAATTGCCTGGCCAGGACTTACCCCGCGTTGATTCTCGTCCGCGTCGGGGTGGCGCATCAGCCGTCGTAGAAGGCGCCGACGATGGTTGGCAGCAGGGCTCGCGTCCCAGTGCTGTCACAGTCGCTGGCCGTTCTCCTCTCTCTCTCTCTCTCTCTCTCTCTCTCTCTCTCTCTCTCTCTCTCTCTCTCTCTTCTCCGAGGCGGAGTCGGCCGTGCAACGATGACTGCAGACGTCGGCAACCCTCGTTCGCACTCTCTTTCTCTCACTCGCTCTCACAGAGATGCACTCGCGGGTTCTGTCTCTATCTCTCTCGAACTCGCGGCACTCTTATATCTCTTCCTCTGTCTCTCTCTCTCTCGAAGTGCGCTCGGCATGAACGTCGCCGAAAAACTAACTTGAAAAGCTCTCCTGCACGCAGGAGTTTCGCGCGTGTTTACAAGCACGGGCTCGCTACTACCTTGCCTTGTATGCGCGGGCTACGAAGGTATTATATTCGCGCGATATTACTTCGCGCCGGCCGTTACAATATAGTAATTTAAACACATATGAAATTTTAAATAATATTCGTGAACTCAATAAACAAAAAAAAAACCATAAAAACTCAAAAAATTAACAAAAAAAGTGTTTTTTTGCATTAAAAAAATACTTAGAGACAAAATTTCCAAAAACTGGAGTTGAATGTAAAACAAGTATTTTAAGCTTCACCCCATCAAAATCCATCAAGTGGTGTCTCAGAAAGTCTACGCCAAGCTTTATTTTTTGAAAAAATCATAGCTCTTATTAAAATGGGCTTAGAGATCTGGTTTTTATTTTTTTTAAACAATAATTAGTTATATTTATAATATTTTTATGTATTTTATATGTATTAATATTTTAAATTGTTTTTTCAGGTCATTTTTGCAAGAAAATTGGATAGGTGTAAGACCCCCTTAAAAGATATTTCTAAGGAGTAAAATGTATAGTTTTGGAGTCAATTTTTTTTCCTTTTAAAAACATATACTTGAAATTAGGTATTATTGGTAATATTCAAGAAAATGAGAAGAAAAAGTAATACACAAGCACATCGGTTTAAAATTTATTTATTTTCTTTATTTTGTTCGATAAAAACTAATACAGTTTCAAAGGTTTCCAAAATTTTATAGTGACAGTATATAAAGAAGCAGCAACAATCAATTGCATATATCAATGGCTAAATAGATTTATTGAACCCTTTCTGCTGCATCAACCAATGCGATTATTTCTTTAGTATTATGGAGCCCGGGCTCCATAAACATACATATAAATATTTATATATATATTATATATATAACTCAAAAATCATATTATAATTCACACCTTCATTGGAGGCGGAAGGCAGGGCTAGGTGGAGTCAAGGAGGATTACGGTGGGATGAATCCAATGATTTTAGGGCTCTTGGCGACGAGTTCCATGGTTTTATTTAGGTATATTGTATGTTTTATTTAGGTATACAAATTATTGTTGATAATTTTATTTGATTATAGCATGTCCTATTTTTCATATATAAAACCTAGGTAAAATAGAAATAAAAACTCAACGAGTCTACAACAGTACCTCAATGGTGGTGATGGAAACTGTCGTTATTGCCTCCAGAATAAACCCGACAATATTATAGTGAGCGCAGTAAGTGGTCAACAATGTGCTTGTAATACACTTAACTGAGAAATCTCACGTGAGATCTCATTTGAACTGTCGTCTGAAGGTGGAGGTGACGGTGGAGGGGCAGTGGTTTGACTGAGTTTGAAAAATAACGTAATTTTTTAACGAATTTAACGTTAGAAAATGGAGGGGACGGTGTAGGGGCAAAAAATAGGAAAGTGGAGGGGACAGTGGAGGGGCTACATTCGCCTATAATGCTTATGCCTATATAATATAGGAAGATATATAATATATACTATGTTATATAATTGTAAGAAAAATTCTGCTAGTCAGACCCCCTTCATCTCTCCTCAACCATCCTCATTCCTTCCCATCCCTTTTCATCGCGTTTCAATATACGGTGAAAATCCGTCTATATCTCTGTGTTTTGATGTCCTCTAAAGCTTCTCATTATTCCCTCATCCCCCCACATCCCCCCTTAATTACCCCCCTCATTGCCCCTCAATTACCGCCTTAATCACCATCTAGGAGAATATCGATAAGAAATTTAAATTGGGTCTTTATGGAGTCGTTGATCACGAATTTAATGTCAGATTTGCGAAGTTCAAGATAACTGAACCAAAACGTCGGATACAAGATTTGAGCAACATCATTTAAATCTTCGAGGATATGGATAGAAATGTTTACTTGAGGGACTTTGGGACCGCTGATCACGAATCCGATGTTAAATTTTGAGAAAAAAGATGGTGGATGTATGATGGCCGATTCAAGATGGCGGACACCACAATTTAAATCTAGGAAAATATTGATGAAATATTCTTAATTGGTACTTTACGGAGACGCTGATCACGAATACAATGTCAGGTTTGCAAAATTCAGGATTTCTGATACAAGATGTTGGACAACAAAATTTAAATCTTCGTACGTAATTCGTTTTGCACGATAAATGCGTCACCCGCTGGATGGTTTCTGGCGGACGTTCTCATATGAATTGAAGAACTTTCTCAAATTTCAACGGATTTTTACGAAAATTGGTATATGGGAAAATCCACAAAACTTTTAATAATGGAAAAAAAGGAAAAAGAAATTTTTTTAAGAGCATACTCATGAGCTTTGGTGAATACCTTTAGTTGCCATTCAAGTTGTCCATTCCATGTGTTATACTTATTTTTAGGAAGGGGCGTAAAAGTTAAGGCCAAATACAGCGTATTGTATAGTAGGTTTTCAATGTATTAGAAATAATACTTAAGAAATTTTCTCCTGATATATGTATAGAATTTTAATGCGCCTTTTTCTTTACAATTATATTTATCAAGCCTTTCCAATTATACATTATACACATTATACATCGCAAAAATATCAAATATTTTTCGTGTGATATCATAAAAACCGAATTTAGACAGTTGATTACGATTTCAACCATCGTTTTCTACAGGTTGCTGCGTGTAGAATATTGATAGCACGCTTATCGGGGTTCGTGTTCAGTGTTCCATTTTGAACCAAAGTGAAGTATATTAAGTCAATTTTTCAATAGACAAAGGGGCGCATAAGCTAATACTATACGATTGTTGAAAAATGAAATATGTTAAAAATGTAATACGCAAATTTGTAGCTCCGGAACTTTTTAACTATAATAGGCACATGAACAAAGGTCAAAGGTACAATTAAATTCTAAGAAAAAGTACCTAAAATACTGACGAGCATAACAAAATGCGAAGTGGCGTCATAGAAAAATCATTAAGAATTAAAAATTTTCGAACAATACGCAGACGTTTTTAGAAATTTACAGTTTTCAATTTTTTTCTAGGGGTTAATTAAATTCATTTCTGTGAATCTAATTGAACAAAAAGATTAGTTATTATCTATAGAAACCGAAAAAAATACTGCGGATTCATGACATCGTTAGTTTTAGTATAAGCAGGTAATGCGTTACAATACGTTGAATGTTAAAAGATTTGTGAATTTGCCCATATAACCATTTTTTAAGATGCTCTACCTAAATAACGTGTTTAAATGATGAAAAATTCAAAATGGTAGCCTCACAATGGCATCCATAATAAATTATGGTTTAACTGATTTAACTAAGAATTTAAAACGAATCACGAATATCGATAACAAAATTATAAAAGCACAATCCAAAAAGAAATTCTTATTGTGATGTCGAAATGTGGATGTAGAGATAGCACACATTTCAGATTACTTGAGCAATCTAAGGAAGTTAATGTTAGACAGAAATACTGGAAAACGTAAATTATATAAATTAATAGACAGATTAACTTAAAATATACTTAATGTTGAGATCGAAGATTTAAATATTCATGTGACCTATTTGCACAAAAACCTTGGAGAAACTATGAAATACCAGAAAATGAATTCATTAAATTTATCAACAATCAAACGGAAAATAATTTGTTTAAAACAAAAAGAATTAAACCATATATACCAATAGAAACTAGAGAGAATTATAGAAACTTCTAAAATTAATAATGCAAAAGAAAAATGTAATAGTACTGTTATGTAAATGTAATTGTATAGTTCAACAACACAAACCATAACAAAAAACAATATAATTTCAAAAGACAAATGGTTCATCAACTTTATCGACGTAGAAATACCAATAAACGTAGCTGATCTAGTCTCACTCCGGCCAAAATACAGTTATCACAGTACCATTAAAACAAATACAATAGCTGAAATTATAAAAAACACAGAAAAATTAATTGAAAAACATGAATTTTCAAAAAATGATGAATCTAACATAAGACACTATTATTAACAAATTCAGAAAGGCACAAAAATCAAGAAACATATAAGATATGAAGATAAGAAATTTGTACGGAAGTTAAAGGAAACAAAAATTTTTTAAAAAACAATAACATTTTATTTACCATGACCGACAAAGGAAATGTAACTGTAGCGATACATAACAACCAATACATAGAAAAATAGAAAACCTACTAGCAGACAGTACTAATTACAAAAATATTAAAAAAAAAACCGCTTAAATCACTACAAAAAGACACTAAATAAATTATGAAATTTTGGAATGATGAAAAGCAGCAATAGCTAAAAGATATGCGGAAATAAAACACTTCGACATCTCTATAGATGTAATTTTAAATGCAATCAAATTTTTAATGGAAAATATGTACTTTCAATTCAACAGTGAATATTACCAGCAAATATATGGTGTAGCAATGGGTAACCCTTTATCCCCAAGTCTGGCTGATTTAGTTATGTGCGATCTAGAAGATGATTGTTTAAAAAAACTAACTTTTACACCAATATTTTATGATCGTTATGTTGACGATACATTTGCTATCATACCTAAAGAGAAAATTAACGAAATGCTTTCAATATTTAATTCTTACCATAAAAAATTACAATTCACCTTTTAAATAGAAAATAATAATACTTTGAACTGATTAGAGACAACAATAATAAGAAACAATAATAATATTCTCACAGATTGGTACCACAAAGAAACTTTTTCAAGGCATGTTTTAATTTTGAAACCGAACCATCCATACTGGTTCTCATTAAATAATAATTAAATTCATTAACAAATATATTATGAGAAGACTACATACTAAATATTTAAATAAAAACACTCAAACTGATATAATTAATAACAATGATAAACCGAATAACTTTCAGGATCAGAACAATAGAATAATCACATTGCCTTATCTCAACAAAATTTATGAAAATATTAATACAAATTTGAAAAAATATAACATAACTACTATTCCTAAAGTTAATTGTACATTAAAAAATATAATAAAAAGAGGCAAAGACAAAGAGGAACATGATAACAAAAAAACAAGTAAAAGAAAAAGAGTGACAGAGCACCTAGCTAATACAAAAAAACAAAACACTGTTATTAATGAACACATTTCTGAATTTGACCATAAATTCAATTTTGACCAACTCAAAATAATAGATAGAGAACCAAATTGGAAACGTCGACTTATATCTCAAATGATTCACATAACATCCGAAAAAATCCTATTAATATCAAAGATAACGCACCCAACACCTAGAACATATCGCCGCTCCTGAATAAAAAGGTGCCATTGCAGAATCCGGCTAGAAAAAGAGTCATCTCAAAATCCAGCTAGAGAAGGTGCCATTTGAGAATACGGCTAGAGCAGGAGTCATTTCAGAATCCGGTTAGAGAAGGTGCCATTTCATAATCCGGCTAGAGAAGGAGTCAACTCAGCGTCTGGTTAAAGAGTGAGAAGGTACCATTTCACGCGCTTATAATATGTGCCTCTATGGTAGGTAGGTCTAGAATTTCGAAATTTTTTCATTATTATAAGTATTTTGTATTTTGCCTCATTAAAATCCATCAAGTTGTCTTAAAAAAAAAACTATGCAAATCTTTATTTTTAAAAATGTCATAAATCCATGCATACTAGATTTCAGAACTTATATACTTTTATGATATTAATATTATAAATTAGTTTTTCAGATGATTTTGACCCCAAGGGCATTTCCTTCCTTTCTCAAGTGTGTATGTGTAAATGTATGTGAGAGTGTGTGTATGCGTGTGTATGGGTGGGTGTTACAAATATTTTATTTTTTTCTTAGAGTAATAATGATCTTTATAATGGAATAATTTATTTAATAAAGTAATAATTAATGGTATACATTTAATGAAAGCAATTACAAATCACATTTCCCCAAGACAACTTGCTTGATGATGTCGGAGACGAGGAGTATTAAAACACCACACATTGGGCAGAAAGTGAATCCAGCTTTTCGATGCTCTTTAGGATGGCAGTTTGTCAAATGAATTTTCAATGCTGACTGAAAAATGTAGGTGAAATAACAAAGTCAACATGACAGTAGTTTCGTACCATCTCTATGATGCTGGTCATGAGCATTTAATCCCTGCCGAGTAGGCAATACACCCACTTGACACGGGAGATATGAAACTTTAAAAGAATTCACTTTTTCACCATATGCACGATTTTGCACCACAGGTTTTATCACCACGTTCGGGCACTTACATTGTTGTGGAACAGGCATACGATTCGAGAATATACCACCTGTGTTCACCGCTTCAGCCAGCATCAGTCCTGTGTTTATCACTTGGTGATACACTCCTTCTCGAACATATATTCACGTCCCAGATTGTTGGCATACCGCTTGATATGAGATTTCGCGTTCTCATAAAAACTCCGGCGTAATAAAGATGTTTTTCTAGTGAAAGGGATACGGGTATCCCTCGTTCTACGAAGAGACATCTTTCTTAGCCGCGCGTATACGTTTCACAGCATCATATATGGCATAACAAAAGGCTGTAAAGAAGATTGGGTTAATAAATAGCGAAATTATCTCAGCTACAGTTTCTTCACAGTGGATGATATTGCAGGAGTCTAAATAACCAACTTCGGGGTGTACTTCCGAGAAAGAAAAAGCTTTCGATATAATAGGAAGGCATATGTAGAAGTCCTTCTCTAACACAGACGGGAGAGTACTGTTTTTCATGGCAAAATTCATCGCGTAAGCAGGCTGAGTCTGTTGAGTCACGATACTTTCAATGTTAGACAAAAACTTTTCCTCAACGTTTACCAAAGATGCAGCAGGATGCAGACGAGGAACACTGGTTTATAAAATTAAACATCTGTTTTTCTTTCGAATATAACTAACAGTCAAAATTCCCATATGACTCTAACTTATGGTGTAATTCGAAAGTAAGTCAATGGAATAATCAGTTAAAGCGCCTTCATTCTTGTCCTTTATAAAAACAACAGAAGTACCTGTCCTCCGCAGCATTTGGACTTCAACGTGGACCTCGGAAAAGGCAAAAATATTATTCAGCTGATGTGCAGCCACATGTGGAGGTGACTTCAGAAAAGCAATAGAAAACTGAAAATAAACATAAAAAAGAAAATCAACTTGATTATTCATGTGTGGCGTGCATGCGTGCGTAGATGGTTTATTTAAATGAAAAGCAACAAATTCCTGAACAGTACCACCGATGAAGAAATCTTTCGAACAAGCAGTCATGATTTTCCTTTTTTCTTAGACAAGTATTATAAGACGTAACACTAAGCGCGCTACATTCGAAAGAACTGAGCACTCTAACACACAAGAGCTAGTATATACTATACGTATGCAGAACTGCGTTGATTCACAAATCGAGATCAGACTGCACACTGCGAACTGCGTTTACTGGCACATCGAAGTGTGGCTCAAAACATGGTTCGAAGTATGACTGAACGAATAGCTCGAAGAATGGCTCAAAGTATGGCTCAAAGTATGGCTTAAAGTGTGGCTCAGAGTATGGCTCAAAGTATGGCTCGAAGTATAGCACAAAATATGGCTCAAAGTATGGCTCGGAGTGTGAATCAATGTATGGCTGCAAGTATGGCTCCAAGAACACCTCTAATATGGCTCCCGGAATGGCTCTATGGATGGCTCGAAGTGTGGCTCAAAGTATGGCTGCATTGAATGGCCCGAAGTATGGCTCAAAGTGTGGATCGAAGTATAGTTCTATGTATGTCTCAAAGTATGGGTCGAAGTGTGGCTGAAATTATGGCCCAAAGTATGGTTCGAATTATGGCTCAATGTATGAGTCAAAGAATAGCTCTCTGTATGGCGCAGAGTATGGCTTAAACTATGGTTGCAGCTATGGGTCCAAGTAAAGTTTATGTATAGCTCAAAGTATGGCTCGAATGTTAGTTTAAAGTATGGCCCGAACTATGGCTCGAAGTGCGGCTCAAAGTATGGCTGCATTGTACGGTTCAAAGTATGGCTGGAAGTGTGGCTCAAAGTATGGCTCCAAGTATACCTCAAAGTATGGTTCGAAGTATGGCTCAATGTATGCTACAAGTATAGCTCTATGTATGGCTCAAAGTATGGGTCGAAGTGTGGCTCGAAGTATAGTTCTATGTATGTCTCAAAGTATGGGTCGAAGTGTGGCTCAAATTATGGCTGAAAGTATGGTTCGAATTATGGCTCAACGTATGAATCGAAGAATACCTCTACGTATGGCTCAGAGTATGGCTTAAAGTATGGCTGCAGCTATGGGTCCAAGTATAGTTTATGTATAGCTCAAAGTATGGCTCGAATGTTAGTTTAAAGTATGGCTCGAAGAATGGCTCGAAGTATGGTTCAAAGTATAGCTCGAAGTATGGCTGCAACTATGGCTCCAAGTATAGCTCAATGTATGACTTGGAGTGTGATTCAAAGTATGTCTTAAAATATGGCTCAAAGTATGGCTGAAAGTATGGATCAAAGTGAGGCTCAAAGTATGGCAGCAATGTATTGCTCGGGGTATGGTTCAAAGTATTACTCGAATGTGGATCAAAGTATGGCGGCAAGTATGGCTCCAAGTGTAGCTTTATGTATGGCTCAAAGTATGGGTCGAAGTGTGGCACAATGTATGGCTCAAAGTATTGCTCCAAGTATAGCTCTATGTATGGCTCAAAGTATGGGTCGAAGTATAGCTCGAAGCACGGTTCAAAGTATGGCTACAAGTATGGCTCGAAGTACGGTTCAAAGTATGGCTGCAAGTATGGCTTCAGGGATGGCTCGAATGTTAGTTCAAATTATGGCTATAAGTATGGCTCCAAGTATAGCTTTATGTATGGCTCAAAGTATGGCTCAAAGTCTGGCTCGAAGTATGGCCAGGAGAAAACCTTACGTCAGAATAATTTGTGTAAAGCGCAATACGAAACAAGAGTTGAGGGAGGTCGTTTCCTAGGTATGAGGGTATAGGCGCGAAGCATGGCACCATCAGGGCACCTATAACTGAATCACTGAAATGTTACAAGTGTGATGAGCTCGATTGCATCCGGCGTGATTAACCCTACCGTATAGGAATTATAAGTGAGATAAAGGGGGCTAACTGCTTGCCTGCTTGAATTCATTTATGTGCTAAAATCTCAGTGGCGACGCCTGGAACGACACAAACACGACTGATATAGATGTACGTTATTAATTGCAAGTAACCATCATAGATCTTTAACTGGGTGTCTGTGATAGGTGTAGACAGCTTCCATCTCACGGTGACGCTTCATAGGCATATGCTTAATGCAAAATAATAGCAGGCGCTCTAAGGTAACAGGAGGGCGTACTTAGCTGGTTAAGTGAGTCTTTCGAACCATGCAACGTGAAGTCTGATATAACGATGTAGGTTATAACGGGCACAAAATAATCATTTTAAATGTTTTCAACATCTGAATATGAACAAACGAATATTTCTTAATAATTAAAGAGATTTATTATCAGTTAAGAAACCACTCATTTAATATTTTTTCTTATATGTCATGATTTCTTCATCATTAAAAATCATTCTTTTTTCTCATTAATTGTAATATTTTTTATTTGCTGTATGTATGCTCCAGCTGGTGGTCCTAGTATTACAATAATAAAATCTTAATAGCTCAAAACATTTGTAATAATTATCAACAATCAAAATTTTCGTTTTCAAAAAAATATAATAAAAATACAAATAAATATTATAATATAAAAACTATTCTGCTCAAAAAGATCTATTAATAAAAGCATCAAGGAACTTAGTGACAACAAACACGGCACAACATCTTATCCGATCGAACGAAAGCTTTCTTCGCTTGCCGATCATCAGCCGTCGAGAGTCGGCAATCGTCGCGCTTTCCCCTTGGCACTCTCTTCATCAACAAATTCCATAGCAACAGTTTTTCCTACTGTTTGCCGCCCCACGACCCTCGCCGCCGCAACTATCAGGGCCAACGCAACACGGGAAATTCTTCGGTATCTAAAACTGGTGTGAGAAACTTGTCGGAAAATTGACGAAGTCAAGTGCACTTGACTTAATTTTTTACGCTGATCACGTTGGTACATAAATTTTGCATTGTTTTGGAATCACCCTGTATATTCAAACAAAGATTTGCAGCGCGTTATACATACAAGGACGAAATCGCTATTTCAAACATAATTATCATTAATATTATTGAATATTTTACTATTTATTTGATATTAATGAAATTTCATTGTAATGATAAACAATATTACTGAAAACTTTTTTTGACACCTTTATACATTTGATAGTTAAAATTATTTAAACAAATTATAACCACAAATTATTCATAATAAGTAATTGATGATTACATTATTTAAAAATAATTAATATTAATTAATAATCACATTTCCAATCAGTTTCCTGCATTAAGAGACAAAAATTTGAATCTAACAAACACCCCGAAGACGTTACAAGTAAATAATAACATTTTATTCTCACAAGTAGTTAATAGCCAGTCTAATGATTCAAATCAAAATGAGCACTTTCCGAAAATAATAAATAGATCCGAAGTTAAACTAGAAACACCAAACACAAACAAATTCGAAAAAATGGCTCAGCTTTGGAATGCTAATGGTCTAGCTCAACGAAGTCTAGAACTAAAATCTTTCTTAATAGAGCACAATATTGATGTTATGTTAATTTCTGAAACGCACTTTACGCATAAAAATTACCTCAAAATAACAAATTACAATATCTATGACATGCAACATCCGGACGGTAAAACGCATGGCGGTACGGCCGCAATTATTAAGGATACTATTAAGCATTATGAAAACGAACAAAGTACATATGACTTTCTACAAGCTACCAGCATCACACTGGATTACCTAAGAGGACCGATTACGCTTTCCGCTGTTTACTGTCCTCCTAAACACTCGATCAAGAAAGAAATGGTCACAAATTTCTTTGAGAAACTTGGACACCACTTTATAGCCTGCGGTGATTATAATGCCAAACACCCCTGGTGCGGTTCGAGATCCTCAACACCGACCCCGAGAGGTCGTTAACTTTACGATGCTACGCTGGATGCAAATTAATCTCCTATCTCAACAGGGGAACCAACTTACTGGCCAGCTGATAAACACAAGCAGCCAGATCTGATCGATTTCGCGGTTATCAAAGATATAAATCGTAGGTACTTTGTCATAAAATCCTGTTTCGACGCCTCTTCGGATCACTTACCCGTCATAATTACTCGCAACTCCTAAATTATATCCAAACCAAATATCAACCCGCTATTACTCCAATAAAACTACCTGATGGTAAATGGGCCCGAAATGATTTAGATAAAGCCTATGCATTTGCTGAACAGTTTAAGCAAACTTTTAATCCTGCGTCACCTAAAATCACTGAAGAAGAAACATCGGAACTGCTGCAAACGGACGTCACGACCACTCAAGATACTAGACCCATAAAAAATGTAAGAAACAAGGAAGTCTCTCACATCATTAAAAACTTCAAGAGTAGAAAATCACCGGGATATGACAGAATAACTGGCAAAATAATTAAAGAGTTACCACCAAAACCCGTAAGATTCATTACAATAGTTATAAATGCAGTATTTCGCCTTCGCTATTTCCCAAATCAATGGTAAGTAGCGCAAATTATTCTAATACCGAATCCAGGAAAAGGACCCGAACTTATTACCTCATACAGACCGATCAATTTACTTCCAATCTTATCAAAAATATGCGAAAAAGTTTTACTCAAGAGAATGCACCCAATCATACAAGCCAAAAAACTGATCCCGGATCACCAATTTGGGTTGGGGTTCGAAGCCAACACTCTACGATTGAACAAATTAATATTACTACCAAATTAATTAGAACCAATTAGAACTCCCAATTAGAACAAATTACTACCAAAATAAGACATGCTTTTGAAAAAAAAAAAACAATATTTCACGGCTAGTTTTCTTGATGTTGCACAAGCCTTCGACAAAGTATGGCACATAGGTTTATTAAACAAACTGAAAAAGAACTTTCCTACCCAGATATATGAATTACTTGAATCATACCTGTCAAAGAGAACATTTCAAGTGAAAATAAAGGATGAAACAGCAATACTGTTTGATATTATTGCAGGGATTCCACAAGATAGCGCCATTGGTCCAATATTATATCTACTCTACACTGCAGACATCCCAACGACGCAGAGCGTTACTACCGCTACATATGCTGATGACACTGTCGTTTTATCATCTCATTCCAATCCAGAGACTGCTTCGAAAAACCTTCAAAACTATATAAACAAAGCCCAGACATGATTCAAGCAATGGAGAGTCTCAGTTAATGAAGATAAATCAAAGCAAGTAACATTCACTCTGTGCACAGATACGTGCCCACAGGTCAGTATAAACGGCAAGCCCATACCATCTTGTAGTGAAGTGAAATACCTAAGCACGCACTTAGATTGACGCCTAACTTGGAAAACACATATTTGGACCAAATGCAAACAATTGACCTTAAAACTAAGAAAAATGTATTGGCTACTCGGGAACAAGTCCAAGTTAATAGACGTTAGATAACAAAATACTTTTATACAAATGCGTATTAAAACCTGTGTAGACCTATGGGATACAATTCTGGGGCAGCGCATCGAAGTCAAACATCAACATACTGGAAAGGTTTCAATCAAAAGTATTAAGAAATATTATCAATGCACCGTGGTTCGTAACAAATGAAATTATCAGTAATGATCTACAAATCTCATCTATAGATAAAGACATAAAAAACTACCATAGCAGTTAAATGGACAGGCTGCAGTGACGTCCAAATCAACTAACAGCCATTCTACTCCAACCAACAGTGAGGCACTCAAGATTGAAAAAATATAAAGTGTTGTAAAATTTACAATGTAAACTAATCTAAGTCCTAATAACTATATATAAATGCTTTGTAACAGCGTCTAGAGTGATACTCAGTGAATTATCACTTTCATGTTTCAAATAGTTTTTAAGAAAATATAATAAGTACTTATTGTCCCCGGACAGATTGTATGTTATATGACGGGCGCTGATATAAGGTGCGAATAATTACTTATACAGTGTAGCGAGATTCTAATCTCGCGCGCTTGTACGTACCGTGACCGATTTAACTTGCGAGTCACGCGTTTTCATTTAGAGTGCCCGACCCGTGCATGCTTCCCGAATACCGCCCTCTACCCTTTTCAGCTGCAGTTAGCCGAGGGCATTGACTTCTGGAGGAGCAACAGTAACGGGAAGGTAAGAGTGAAGGATAGCCGGTTTGTAAACACGCGGTGTTGTACGGGAGAATCGGCTGCTACAGGTAAGGCTAGGTAGAATCAGCAGCCGATCGTTCTCGCACTGGAGTTGGCAGCAGTGCCATCGAGCAAAGGGCGCTCGAGTAGGAAGTAGCCTAAGCTTTCTACAATGAAAGCTTAAGGCAAGTGTTCGTCCCTTGTGCCACTGTTGTGAATAAAAAAAAAAATTAATAATCACAAACAGTTATAAACGTATAATCGGAATATCATATATATAGTAATACATCAAAACCAATTTTTCAATAACAATACATTATAATTACTTCACCAACTAGATTCATAAAACATTTTAGGAATTTAACAAGGAAATAGCAATCAAATGTTACTTAACTTTATATTTTAGGAATTTAAAAAGGAAATAGCAATCAAATGTTACTTAACGTTATGACACAGAATATTCATGATAGAGAAAAATGATAACGCAGAACATTTCAATACGAGCAATGACCAACACACGACACATATACCGCAGAACATTGTCGGCACAGATCAACACCTGCTCAATGCCTATACACTAGCGCAATAACAATATCACCAGGTTGCCTATATATTGGCACTGACTAACCTTGATTCGATGGTCTACACATTGGGGCAAGGTAGAGATCGCCGGGTTACCTGCACTATGGTGCTATCAATCTAACTACCCGCCTACATATTCGCAAACGAATACATTGATTATTATAAAATGGATGTATTTTTTCTCTAAATTAGATATTTCTATACATACATATGTTCCGTATAATTCTATGATTGTGATTAACTCTAAATTACATCAAGGAGTCCGGAAGCGCTCCAAAGACAAGTATAGAAGAAATCTGAGGGTCGACCGCGTGAATATACAGGGTGTCAATAAAGTCCCAGGACAGCTGAATATTTTCTAAAGTACTTCATTTCTGAAAACGGCCAAGATCATTCCTTTAGTAACTTTGAACAAGGAATCCGATGTTAATTAATGTTAATGTTAATTCCATGTGTGTGTGTGTGTGTGTGTGTGTGTGTGTGTGTGTGTGTGTGTGTGTTTGTGTGTGTGTGCGTGTGTGTGTGTGTGTGTGTGCGCGTGTGTGTGTGTGTGCGTGTGTGTGTGTGTGAGTGTGCGCGTGTGCGCGTGTGTGCGTGTGTGTGAGTGTGTGTGAGTGTGTGTGCGTGTGTGTGCGTGTGT